>JAMPIV010003831.1:0-99541 GCA_024509875.1 Oreohelix idahoensis
ATAATAAAATCCTTATGGCTACTAACATATTGAGTATTACTTTGGGCACTAGTCCTACTAGTCTCGTCCCTTGTTATGTTCTTATTAGGCTTTCCAACTTTAGATCCAAGGTTAGTTTTTTGAACATTGACATGAAATTTATCCTTGTCTTTACTGTGATCTACAGAATCAAGTATCACAGTAGAATTAACCCTGTTGGCCTGTCGCCAGGAATTATTAATATTACTAGAATAGTCACTAGTACGATGAAAATTATATCTGCCACGCAAGGATACTCGCTCACCATGTTTGATGTTATTTTTGGCATCGAGTGTCTGTTGCTGACTCGACGCTTTTACGACGTGTTGATAACCGTCTTTCTGTCTAACCTTGTCAACATTGACAGTAGACAGCATTTTTCTACCTAAAATTATATCAACCAAACCGTCCACTCTTTCCCTTAATTCCGTAATTTCAATATTTTTAAGTGAAATCTGTTCACTTTGTTTCTTAATTACGTCATTAAATGTCAAAACTCTACATCTCTCCTCCGCTAGTGATTTCTCAATTTTAGCCAATTTATTTTCCTCCATTATTAACTCTTCCAATGTCTCTTTTTCATCATTTCCCTTATCTACTCTTAGTTGATGTGTTTCAATTTCACTATTCTCATTATTCATTAGCTCCTCAACTTCATTTGGAAATACAGTATACATCTCTTCTTCAATACAAGAATTTACTCTACTCAATAAATCAAGAAGCGTCTCTGTATAAGACCTATCACGGTCAATTGTCTCAGCTTCTAATTTGCCACACCTCTCTTTCTTTTCCTGAAGTTGCTGCTCGAGATTACTAACTTCACCATATTTATAATCCACTTGAATTTCCAAATCTTTGATTCTGCTCAATGCAGAATCTAACGCTGCTTTCACACTAGTAAGTTCTGCGTTTGATTCCTTTAAATCATTTGTAAGCCTCGATACTATTTCTCTTAATTCCTTCTTTTCGGCAATATCCGGTAGAAAATTGGCTCTTTCCTGTAGAGCATTTTGTTTGATGACTTTCATACGCTTCTGCTCTTCCAACTGTTCATGAAGAATGTCATTATAAATTATATCTTTTAACTCCTCATTTCGTAACTCCTGTTTCTGATTGTTAGGAATGTCGTTGTAAATTATATCGTATATCACCTCTGTCATATAATCATGTCCAGAATCAGTATGCTTGTGCAAAAATACCCGAAGGTAATGCACCAAATCCGCCAAATGCCTAGCCATCATTAAGTGAGGAACGGAATAAAAAGTATCCTCAGCAAAACCCCTTAGGCCCCATGCCACTTCAACCAAAAAACGGTCCATCACAAATCCTTCCAATCGTGGGCCTCGCAATCTTTCATAATGTCTAACTTCCTCAAATATATCTTGCAATATAGTCTTCATATCGCCTGGATTCAGCTCAACATCCATGGTGATTACAATCAAGTCCAATGTATATATATATTCACCAGTTATAATTACGACAAGTTTATGTCCCTAGCAATTCGGACAATTATCTTTTCAGCTCACAAAGCTAGATATCCTTTAAAGTAATTGCAAATATAAGTTAATCACTGTATACCTTAGTAGCATAAATTCTTGTGCATAGAACCTTTGTAAAATATACCAATATGAGGGATAACTTTATATCAATTTGAGTGATGTCAATATTATGTGAAATAGCCTTAAACACTTATGCACTAAAGTCTTACAATAAGTTACAAACAGCTAACATATTATATAGACAGTAAGAACAACGATTACAAAGACAAGGTACTACAGAACAAACGATAACATTCGCAGAAGTCAACTGAACAGTAAGGCTTAACTAAGGCAAAAAATTTTTCAAAGCATGAAACGATAACCGCGAATAATGGCAAGACAATAACCAACACCGTATATAAACGAAAATGTGTATAAAACTGAAAGATAGGAAATAGAGAAAAACGCTCACAAACAAATTAATCAATAAACTAAAAACAGAGAAAAATACTATGAGAACCACAATGAAACGTTACTTCACAACTATACACTTACTTGTCCCAAGAGACAACTAGTAACCTAAACTTCGGTAAGGTTTGTAATCTTAAACCGGAATTGTCACAGAATTGACAGTTACTAACCAAATCCTAAAGAATGCTTATGAAGCCCTGGGTAAACTGGGATATAATCTTCATAAGTAGACATGAAACATAGAATATTTAACATGAAATACTCATTATAACAAATAGTACACAATATATATAGGAAGACTTGTTGACACAAGATAAAATGGCACAGTTTCCACAACATAAACCACTTATCTTCAATAAAGGAAAATACGCCCGTCCAAAACGCTGCACATCACAAAGTCTGCTGAGGAAAACAGTTCACCGCATAAGGTCACCGCAGCTTGACACTTCTCACTTCAGGTCCTTTGTCCTCGCTACGGTATGTGTGCTCGTAAACCGCACAGGTAAACAGGAACTGTATTACTGCCAATCATCTACTTGAGGCACACGTGTAGAATGACTGTATATTAGCTTGAATTCCCTCTGTAACTGTAGGGGTACACAGTCTGTCAATCTCGTTGATAATCCACTTGAAAGGAAGTACTTGACATATCTTGTTTACTATGATGGTAAACTTCTGTAATTGCGCCACCAAAATACTGGCACAGTTCACTTGAAAACTTCAATTCAAAAAGCAGAACTGAATCATGAAGCATATCTTGGCAATGGAAATGTTAGATATATTATAGTCCTCTATGTAGATGGGTATTAATAAGCTGCACTCCATCAGATATGTTACCGCCTAGTTATGTTAACGTCTGTTTTTGGGTAAGTCTTCTATAGCAGGTATCACACCATGTAAGTTTGAAAACAACTACTATTGCACACGTAGTTGATAATGATGATGGATTCTTAAATGCGCCACTCAGCATAGAAGAAAGTCACATAACGCAGGTGACGTGGGATCACGTCCGAAAGTTTTTGGCCACGACTGTTGCCGCTAGGCTTATTGATTGGCGCCACTGTAACAATCAGTATATGTTGCAAAACGATGTTGCATCCACTGTTGCAGATGAAGTGTACAATTGCTAACCATAGAGTAGTCGAATACCAAGGTTGCTATATATTATATCACGCCACAAAGGCTACTTATTATAAATGTCGTAAGTTCGATCCAACTTGAACTGGAAACCACCACTGATAACGATGGCGTTCCAGTCATAATAGTGTACCATAAGGAAGATCCGGATTATATAATCACAATAATCCATCAAGAAGAACTACCGGCAAACGCAGTGCCAATAGTTATAGGCCTCAAATATATATGACGTCTCAGCGCTCTTTAATTCATGTACATAAGACTGCTGACCATTGCAGTACTAGTAAATAATAGGTCTTCAATATTTATGACGTCGCAGCGCAGTTTAACAGCTTCCTAACAGCTCCACAAAATCGCTGTACTGCAGTTAATCATAATACGGCCTGTCCAAACCTTGGCCTCATAATATAAGTCGACATATCAAGCACTGTCTTTAATCCATCTAGAAGACTGCTGATAAATAATAGGCCTCATAATATAAGTCGACATGTCAAGCACTGTCTTTAATTCATCTAGAAGACTGCTGATAAATAATAGGCCTCATAATATAAGTCGACATATCAAGCACTGTCTTTAATCCATCTAGAAGACTGCTGATAAATAATAGGCCTCATAATATAAGTCGACATATCAAGCACTGTCTTTAATCCATCTAGAAGACTGCTGATAAATAATAGGCCTCATAATATAAGTCGACATATCAAGCAGTGTACAGGCTTCCCTCGAAAACACTGGGCTAATTTCTCCAGTCACGCCCAGGACACAAACTCTTCAAAAATGTCCATAATCTTTAACCACTGGCCTGTATACTCCAAGGCCTAAGAAACACATCCTTAATTAATATACAGTTCATCTGGGATAATCACACATAATATATCTCAGCATAAATGCTTGTACACTGGTACACATTGAAAAACACTTTACATCTCCTCAGTGCATTCGCCCGGTACACACTGACACCAAAAACATTCTCCCCCAGAACACCCCAGCCAATCACAAAATGCCTGGGGCTAACTTTCCGAGAACTTTCGCTCACAGCTCAAAAATAGCTTAGAACATTAAACTCACGTGGAACTCCGCCACCGTGACAAGCATTCTGAATCTCGAAGATTCGAATGCGATACACTCATATTTTTTTAAATAAATTAACTAGACAACAGCTGTTCAAGACTCATAACGATTACTGCCCTTGCTTAGATTTGGACTTATCAGAAACTACTGTTTACAGTTGCCTTTGCCTTCCCTAACTCAGGACTAGGGTGAGTTACCCATTTACAGCTGGGTAGACTGGAGCATGCCTGATCTCAACAACTCTGTACACTACAATGGACATATACAGTAGTGGCACCACAAACAACATGCTACAGTGATTGATAGTGGAGCTTTACAAAAGAAAGAGAACACACTTTACACTACTCTTTACAGTGGTGAGCCAGATTCCTGGGTCCAGCCTACGCAGTCTTGTTGTGTTGAGAATCACATTTTACAGTTGCAAGAACATTTGTTTGACCACATCAACACCAGTAGGACAGCTATACAATCAATGTCAGCTTGACCTGTTCTGACAAGTGTAGCAATATCTGGGTCAGCACTTGTTGACATTTGGCACAGTACATTCAGTGTTCTAAACTAGTGATTGTTTATCCTGCTGAAATAGAAGAGCAATGTTGAACATAAAGTGCAAATTTCATCGTTGGATCTTCTAATGTGCTCAAAAAAATTGAACAGTGTAACAGTTAGAAAGCAAATCTATTACTCAATAAAGTGGTAGTCTAATTTGTTAAAACTGAGCATACAGTACAATACATTGCAAATGCAACACATTTCATTATATAATGTACACATTTATGATTTATATGTATTTATGTTTATATATTATTTGTTTATATGTGTGATTGTTATGTGTTTGCGGGCCTGGATGGGAGGTGACTAGAACAGGAAATACCAAGTGATATTGGTCTTGTTCTGGCGTTCTATAGGGAGCAATTTCTTAATTGAAATTTGCATGCAACATAGTTTGCAAATATTTGTTAGCTGTGATGACTGTGTTCATATTTGTATTTGTAATATTTTTCTGTTCTTTATTTTTGTTTGATTTGTTTGTATAATTGTAGGTCTCATCTTTCCTTTCATTTCAGTTCTTTACACCCTTATGTTTATACACTGTGGCGTTATTTGTCTTGTTATCTTATTGCAGTTATCATCACAGATTCTGTGATCATTTTTTTTCATTTCTCCTATTTAATTTAATTTGATCTCTGCAAATGTTTTCAGATTGTCTTTTCTTGTTTGTCCTTTGTAATGTCTTTAGTTGACATATGACATAGGAGGTATAGTTGAATACACTTATATTATAGTACAGATCAGTACTTTATGATTATTATTGATATAAAACAAAGTGTACACGACCTTTGTAAGGCTTGTCTCCCAAAGTGATTGGTATAGGAAATATTATTTTCCACAGGTAATCAAGTGATCATTGATTACATTAAGGTATACAAGACCTTTGTAAGGCTTGTCTCCCACAGTATTTGAGATATACAGTTATTGTTTTCCACAGGTACTCAAGTTATCATTGGTTATATTATAAACAAAATAACCATACAAGTTTTGCACTAAGACTAAGTCTATGGTATAGACTTGTCTCCCATTAAAGTGAAATAAGGTAATTTATTTACTTTTTCAGGTTTCTGATTTAAGAAGACAAGATGTCTACATTAGATTACTTTATTGGGGACCTCAAGATGCAGCAATAGAGACCGCAGTCAGCGACTCATAGCTTGACTGCCTGCGTCAGGACCAGCGAACCAGAGCTGGTCAAGACCGTGCTCCACCTCCACGTGGTGGTCCTGGAAACAGTCTGCAGCAATGCAGGCTGGCTGAGCGAGTACGGATCGCAATGGGAAGGCAAACCCGGTCCTAAAAAATGCCGTGCAGAAGTCGGATGTGTCGACCGAAAGGTGCAGATATCACAGCTACGTTGGAAACAGACACAACGCAACCACCGTCCTTTTCAGGGCGAACGAAGAAGAAGAAGAAGAAGATTACTTTATTGCACAAGGAAAATCTCTTGATGAGACTGGAAAAGAGTTAGAAGAATGGGCAACTGCTCAATTTGCTATTGCATTAAAATCAGAAGAGAAAAAACAAAAAGATGAGAATAAATGGAAAGCAGAAGTTGAACAAAAGAAGATAGATGCTGAGAATTTCAGATTGCAGATGCAAGCTGAGGAGAGAAAAGCTGCTGCTGAGGAGAGAAAAGCTGCTGCTGAGGAGAGAAAACTTCAAATAGAAGAAAAAAAATTAGAAGCTGCTGCTGAGGAGAGAAAAGCTGCTGCTGCTGCTGAAGACAGAAAAGCTGCTGCTGCTGCTGAAGACAGAAAAGCTGCTGCTGCTGCTGAAGAGAGAAAAGCTCTGGCTGAAGAGAAAAGATTAGAAAGAGAAGCTGATGCTGCTGCTGCTGAACAAAAGAAATTGCAGATGCAGGTGGAAGAAAGGAGATTTGATGCAGAACAGAAGAAATTAGAAGCTGCTGCTGCAGCTGAACAGAAAAAATTAGAAGCGGCTGCAGAACAGAAAAGATTAGATAGAGAAGCTGAAGAGAGAAAAGCAATAAGAGAACATGAATTTGAGTTAGAGAAATTAAAATTGACAAGTATGAGTAATGTTAATCAGGCATCTAGTGGTAATGGTAAACCCTTTGTGTACAAGGTCAAGGTACCAGCGTTCAACCCTACCAGTGATGACATAACATTTTGGCTTTCTAGATTTGAACGTGCTTGTCGAGCTCATAATGTTGACAAATCACAGTATGTGAATCAGTTGTCTGAAAATCTAAAAGGGGAATCTCTGAGTAAGTTATATTTTGTTGAAGAGGCCGACAAGGATAATTATGATGCTATTAGGGCAGCTCTGATAAAGAAATATCAGCTGCCTGAGGAAGGTTATCGTCTTTTGTTTAAAACAATGAGACCTGAGGTAGGTGTAGAATTCTCAGAATTCATCTCAAAAGCACGAATTACACTTTCACGATGGATTGAATTATCCAAAATAGAGAAAACATTTGATGGTCTTACGGATTTATTGCTAAGAGACAAGGTCATGTCTTCGGTAAATAAAGCATTCCTAGAGTTCTTACATGAGCGTAAACCTAGTACATTAAAGCAAATGGAAGAATATTGTGACCAGTATGCCACGGCACACCCTGACATGATTCTTAGTAACTCTAACATTAAAGAGAGTATGCCAGTTGCTTCGGCAACAGAATATAATCAGAATTACTCACACAAATTCCAAGGAGCTAAAAATAAATTTGATAAAAAGGTTAATTGGAATAAGTATCAAAATAAAGATAACCACTCAAATCAGGGTTCTTCTTCGAAGAACTGGAATCGGGCTGATAGTCCTCGACACGCGAGGGGTACCCATAATTTTAGAAATTCTCGAAAAGGGAGTAGCTATAGGAACTACCCAAGTGCTTCATGGAGACAAAAAAAAACCAATATTACAGGGATACTCAGTATAATGAGCGTGATGATTATGATCATGAATATTATGATTCAAACCCAAATAGGGGTTATAACAGAGGAAATAATAATTATAGAGATAATTATAACCGAGGTAGATCACAACACAAAAGACATGGTAAATCTTATTACCAGGCTAACTCTGCACAACAGGAGTTCCACGACGCCGGTAATCAGAATAATGATAAAAAAGACTCCAATAGTGTAGCAAATTCCGCTTTCGATTTTGCTAGAGCATCTCAGTGTTCGCAATGCAAAACATTATTCGATCCAACCACAGTTTCTACTTTAAGCTGCGGTCACCCGCTTCCCGCTCTCCCTGCGTCAATCGCGCATAATGGAAGGGGTGCTCTCGTCTTCAATAGAGGCCTAATAGATGGTACTCCGGTATCAATTCTTTTCGATTCGGGGTGCACTACCATCGGAGTGAGGCAATCACTCGTAAATCCTTCTCGAGCTACAGGCAATGTAGTCAAATGTGTAACATTTGGTGGCACATTGGAGAAGTACTCCACTGCCATTATCAATATTGCTACGCCTTTCTTTACAGGAGAGGTGCAAGCATGTCTCTTGCCGAATCCGATCGCTGATCTTATCATCGGTCGCATTCATGGAGTGAAAGAATGCACTTCACAGCAAATTTCTAATTGGGAAAATGTTAATATGCAATCTGCTAATGCAGTAATCACTAGGGCTCAAGCTCTTAATATGCCGCAATCTTCACATTCTGAAGATAATGATGCGCAGATCCAAGATGATCCCTTGGAGATTTCCCATGATTCCTTTATAAAACAGCAGGAAGATGATCCTACTCTAAAGAAATTCTTTACTCTGGCAACAAAAGGTGATCCGAATAAGGATACAAATCGTAAATCTTGGATTACGATGAAGAATGGCGTACTTGTACGTATGGTACAAGACTCCGCTAAGTCCATTCATTCTCAAATCCTTGTGCCTAAAAATATGAGAGTTAAAATCTTACAGCACGCTCATGATTCGCAGTGTGCTGGACATATGGGTTTTTCCCGTACTAAAGCTAGAGTTCTTGAATCTTTCTTTTGGCCTGCTGTGAATAAGGACATACGAATCTATTGTCGATCTTGTAAAGTATGTCAAGAGATTAAATCCAGAGGTCCACGCCATGATGCACCTATTCAGGCTGCAGACATTCCCATTCGACCATTTCAAAAAATGGCGATAGACATCATTGGTCCATTTAAGATAAAGTCTGCTAGAGGACACCAATTTATTTTGACGTGTGTTGATATGTGCACACGTTGGCCGGAGGCTGTTCCTCTAAAGAGCATAACTACTGCTGATGTCGCAGATGCTCTTTGGTTAATATTTTCTCGTCTGGGATTTCCAGCAGAAATATTATCCGACCATGGTATCCAACTCATATCGGATACCATGTCTCAAGTAATGTCGACTCTTAAGATAGAGAGATCGCTGAGTAGTATTTATCATCCTATGTCCAATGGGATGGTGGAACGTCTGAATAGAACTCTGAAAAACCTACTAGGTAAGATAACAGAAGATCATCCTCAGGATTGGGATAGGGTTTTACCCGCGGCTCTCTTTGCATATAGAGAGGTCGCCAACGAACATACAGGATTTTCTCCCTTTGAACTTGTCTTTGGCGCGAAACCGCGAGGTCCTATGTCCTTACTTCATGATCTTATAACTGCTGATAATATTGTCGATGACACAAAATCCTCTTATGAATATGTCATCGCACTTAGACACAAGATTATTGAAGCATGCAAATTGGCAACTGCTTCTTCTGAATTTGCGAAACAGAAGGCAAGGGAATTTGCCAATAAAAAGAGATGCTTGCGACAACTTTGTCCAGGTGACAAAGCATTTGTCTTGCTACCTTGTAGGGAAAATAGACTTCTTATTTCTTGGAAAGGTCCGTACGATATAATATCAAAAGTTTCCGATGTTGACTATATCGTCGATATTGACGGGAAGCGTAAAACCTTCCACATCAACATGCTCACGGAATTCCATGAACGTCCGGATTATTTACAACCTGTTTTCCAGGCAACGGACGATTTTCCAGTCCAACATGGACAGTACTCATCTCTGTCAGTAATACAGGATGAGGAAACGAGTTTCTCGGATGTAAATCTACCTTTTCCAATGATTCCTCTTCACTCTAATGAATCATGGAAAGATGTTGCAATTTCTCCCGAATTATTTCCAGGAGAGCAGAAACAAGTTTCTACTATGTTAGAACAATTTCAGGATGTCCTTACTGACATTCCTGGTCAAACTGATGTCATTCAACATGACATTATTCTTACTGACCATAGTCCTATAAGAGTCAGACCGTATCCTATCCCGATACATTTTCAAGCACAGGTAGAGAAAGAGTTGGATGAGATGATAGAGTTAAAAATTATTGAACCATCCACATCAGCATATTCTTCGCCGATGGTTATTGTACGAAAGAAAGACAATAACATACGTCTTTGCGTGGATTATCGCAAATTGAACCAAGTGACGAAATTTGATGCTGAACTTATGCCTTTACTAGAAGAGCTACTTACGAGACTATCGAATTCTCATTTCTTTACTAAACTCGATTTGTCTAAGGGATATTGGCAAGTTCCATTATCCGAACACGCCAAACCGTTTACTGCTTTTTCGATGCCTAGGGGTCTATTCCAATGGAATTTCATGCCTTTCGGTCTTATGAACGCCCCTGCAACATTCGTACGCATGATGCGTCGAATCCTATCTCATCGCTCAGATGTCATTGCGTATCTTGATGACATCTGTCTTTTCAGTGATACTTGGAACGATCACTATAATGGGATAAATGAACTATTGTCTATCTTACGCGAACATAACCTGACAGCGAAACCATCGAAAGCATGTATTGGTTTTAGCGAAATATCTTTCTTAGGACACCGTGTTGGTCATGGGTTCCTAAAAACAGAAGACCATAATACAAGTAAGATACTTAACATTTCTATTCCTAAGACTAAAAAGCAAGTGCGAAGTCTCTTAGGTCTAATACAATTTTATGGACGATTCATTCCGAATCTGTCCTCCATTATGTCACCTCTTTCTTCCTTGCTAAAGAAAGGGTCTCTTAATGTAGTCCATTGGACTCAGGAATGTCAATCCTCTTTGGATAAGGTTAAAACTATGTTTTCTACTTCACCTATCCTAGTATTGCCTTCTAAGGATAAGACATTTATTCTTCGTAGTGACGCTTCATCCACCGGGATTGGAGCAGCACTAATGCAAGAGTACTCTGGAACTCTGCATCCTGTGATGTATATTTCTCGTAAATTAAATGCCGCAGAGAAGAATTACTCGGTCCTAGACCGTGAAGTATTGGCTATGGTTTGGTCAATCCTGAAACTGCAAAGATTTCTTCTTGGCGCGCATTTCATTGTGGAAACTGACCAAAAAGCTCTTACGGCTATTCAGAGTAAAAATCTGAAGAGCGTGAGATCAACGCGATACGCGATTGCTCTGCAGCCATTTCATTTTTCGGTGCGAGCTATCCGTGGGTCAGAAAATGTGATGGCAGATATTTTGTCTAGATGCCCACATGATTCATAACTGTTAAATTATATACCTAACTTTGATACAGTTGTTCCTATGTTGAAATGTGTACACATATGGAATATATCATATATTGATTGTAACACTACTTAGCGGTTCATTGATGTTTATTCACCGCTGATCTTTCAATGTTTTTTTCGTCTTTGATGATCATGATGTTAAGATATCTTAGATGAAATTTATGTAGAAACTAATGTAGAAATTGTGTCATTGCTAATATTGTAGTATGCGTTGGTGACACCTCTCTGGAAATATTTATACTTAGAGAAGTACTTTCTCTAAGGTCATAAAACTTATGCTTATCATCTGCGCATTGTTATTGGTGCGTTGTGAGCTTATTGTATGTTGCTCCTAGATGTATTTCACAAAAAAAAATATACCATTTTTTTTTTCCCGAGGGGTGTGGTAATCTCTTGCGTGCATATTTTGACGCACATATTACAAAAATCGATATGGCTATTTAATATGGAAAAGATATAGACATTCATTCATTTGTGTATGAAAATGCTGTCTATGATAAAGCTAGATAATTCATGATTGATTTACACTTTTGATTATAGGAGTAATCGTTCTTGATATTGATTCGGCGCATGGATATTGCACTCATGTCCGTACTTATTTGTTAGGGCCAGAAAATAGATTAATTTGCTTATTATGTTTATGGCCTGAATTCATATGTATTACATATTATTAGTACAAGTAGAATCAGTCCTATATTGTATATTTTGAATGGGTAGGCAGGACTATATTCTTGTTATGCCGCTCTAGCGGAAGTATGAGTTGTCTTGACAAGTCGTGAGGAGTTCCGATGTACCGTTTACAATGGCGGGTTACGCATTTTTAAGGGCTGGTACATTCTTAAGTAAAAATGATTTATGAAGTGGTTTTTCTTCTGTAGGAGATTGTGTCTCTACTAGAGTTTGTGTTAGAGACTCTCCTAATGTACGGTATCATGTATGATTCGGACTCCAGGTAATGCCAGACCCTATTTTTGATGATCTCATGTCGGTTAGACCTAGCTGGAATATCATGCTTCGCAACGCTAGGGTCATGTTTGTATCGACGAAGATGACGGGCTTCCATACAGCAGTTATGTCTACGTGAAGTAACTGGATTACTGTAGAACTGTATGGAGAAACTTTAGGAAATTATTCATATGCATTTCAAATTAACTTTGGCTTATATATACCCTCCTATGAGTGAGTGAGCGACAACTCAGGAAGGCGGCCATGTTACATTCCTGTCATCATATTTTTGAATCACTGTCCAAAGAACGGGGCATGTATCTTACTATTCGGACAGTGGCAAGGAGATCTCAATTTTGATAGAAACCCCTTATCGTGGTTTTATAACATGATATAAACTGTGAACATAAAGCAACTTTAGTTACTTACCGATCCGCCTTCACTGACGCGTTTAGTCAGATAGGGGATGCGGCCATAATGTATCATGACATTGGAAGCTATTGATGTACTACCCATTATTTATGAATGTGTCATGACATGGGATCTACTATGTATGCCTGTAAATTGATGTGTCAACATATACCCATGATTTACTCGTTATGTCCCAGTGTGTGCGTCTAAATAAACTGTGTAAACAAAGATTCCAGCAGTCTGCATTGGTGCCTTGTAGACACAAGTGAATGAGTGATTAGATTGGTCAGAACACGAACAGTCCACCATTCTTGTTAATCACACTCTACACTTCCACTCCATATATACACCATCCTGCGTCGGTTGAATTGACCAAGTTTAGGGCCTGCTCCTCCTGGAGCCTTAGAGGGAAACTACTGCTTACAGTTGCCTTTGCCTTCCCTAACTCAGGACTAGGGTGAGTTACCCATTTACAGCTGGGCAGACTGGAGCATGCCTGATCTCAACAACTCTGTACACTACAATGGACATATACAGTAGTGGCACCACAAACAACATGCTACAGTGATTGATAGTGGAGCTTTACAAAAGAAAGAGAACACACTTTACACCACTCTTTACATAGCACTTTACAAGCACATGCGTATAATTTCAAAACAGAAGGAACCAAAAATGGTATATGATCTATAAAAAATATACGGATCGGTACAAAATCGATTAATGTAGTATAGAATTGGAATTAAATAAGACACAAAATATAAAGAATATTTAAGATTTTCCAGTTGACGCCCTGTATTTCCGCCACGCCACCTATAAAAATCTAGGGTAGGTAATGTCGGGAAAACGGCCCATTCTGTTCTGTATATAATGTTGATGGCCCAATAGATTTTTATATTATTATTATTGTTTTTTTTTTTTTTTTTTTTTGCTTCACTTTCTTGTTCTCTGGAGCGTGACCAATCAGTGACGCCATTGTCCGCTAAGAGAGATTGCTGGAGCAACACTCGCTAACGGAACACGGCGTGTCTGGACTTTCGTTTATGCTAAAGAAGTTCATCACATTGTCAGTTTTGTGCACAAGGAAATTAGCTGCAGGAAGTAATAGACTTTACATTTGTACTTACCGGGGTTGTGCATTCCACCTATAACGACCGAAATTCTGCGGCTCTGTCAGTGTTGCCACTCCGTGGTGGATTAACTAAGATCTCGGCCTTTTTCACCTGTCTAAGTGTCATTTTCCTTCATTAGTTGAAGAACTTTCGGTTTTCGGATTTCCCCCAAAGTATCTCAAAATACCGCACAAAGTAGCCATAGTCGCCCAAAAGTAGCCAAAAATTCCAAATTTACGTGTATCTAGGTATTTCTTAAGGTACCATCTATGGTTTTTTTTTTTTCAAAATTCAGAGTGGCAACACTGGCTCCGCTTTCAATATATATAACATATGTGACAATACGGTTGTGCGATCTCAAGTCCACTCCTGCAGGATTGCATTACATTCCCGTGCGAGTGATATTTTCTTATTTTTCTCTCCCCTGTCATTATTATGTGGCATATTTTATGCACCATTATTTACTCTCTATGCTGAATATAGTAGGGGAAAGTCTCTAACACTCTACTCCCCTACGGAAGTATTTGCTAGTGGACTGTCTTTATCTTGTTTACCACTCCTCAGACTTGTTTACGTTCCGCCAGGTGAACTGGGGTATTATCGTAACAACACCCAGTCATTATCTCCGGTCAGCGAGCGAGATTCTTATCATGAAAAGACGGTCTCGCCCGATCAACATCTAGAGAAGCCAAGATTATTTGTCTGAGATAGCCGTCTGAGGTGGGCAGATTACACAGGTGGTAGATGCGTTTATTGTTTCACGGGACCATCCCTGTGTGTGATTATCACGATAATCTGTCTGGAGAGACAATATTGGCGATAGGTAGCATCTGGACATCAAATGATTTCACAGATGGTGTTTATGAGTTGTGTACAGGATGACGGCAGAAGTCTGATGCAACGATACGACATTACTGTAACAGGTCACGCGTTGATATTAAATTTAATATTTTGAAACACGTGAGGGTATTTTTTTTTAAATTTGAAACACCCCTACCCACGTAGTGCTGAACGAGATTCGATTGGATTAGTTCATTTTGAGGAGCTGAAATATACAATGTATTTAACTGGCACAATAGTTCGAAGTGCAATCTGTGATTTGCACTAAGAACTGAGAATATGGTGTGATGAAAACACAGAGACAGATCATACAGAGATACTGCAACGCACAAGTCATATCAGCGACCCATAAAAGCCAGAAAGAAACAGGAGACATTGGTCTTAGAAATTCCACAACTATAAGTAACAGATCGAGTATTGGGCAACTTTGGACTTCACAAGTAAACTTGCATTTTTAATACAAGATTGGACACTTAAAGGGGCCAGGACTTTAATTAACAAGACTCGAATCCTAGGAATTTGATCACAAGTCATAGAGGAATTTTAACAAATGTTTTCCCAGGCCCAGGTGACTTCCCAGAACATCCGCCGTCAGAGGAATTAACTCTAATTTCCCAGACCAAGTCATAGAGGAATTAAACAAAAGTTTTCCCAGGCCAGGATTTTGCAGACCACCCGCCGTCAGAGGAGTTAACTCTAATTTCCAGACCTAAGTGATTTCGAAGCTTCTAATACAGAACTGTGTCCAGTCTAAATCTGTACAAGGAAATTGTGCATTTCCAAAATTTTGGGGTAAGTTTAAACAATATATACTGAAGCACATTAAAAACGCACCACCTGTATAATATAGGAACAGAGTGTGAAATGTAAATATAAGTGTGTACAAGTTTACATATTTGGAATCTTTATTCATTTTCCTATGAATCCATGCTGGTCATTAATTTGTACATTTGATTGTTATGAAATTCATTGCATTCTGTGCAGGCAAGGGAGAAAACCAAAAATACAAAAAAATGCACGTGCGTTATCCTGCTGGAGAAGCTGCAAGTCTGGATAAATTGTGAACGCAGGAGCAACCAGTGCATCCAGAACCTCATCTCGATATGTCACAGCATTAACATTTCCACGGAAGACGTGAAGAGGCAAGCGATGGTGAAAACTGAATCCTCCCCAAATGGGAATACTGCCACCTCGAAATCGGTTGACACAGCAATCTGCAAAGCGCTCTTCACACCGTCGCTAAATCCGCATAAGTCCATCTGCAAAGGATATTTTGAATCTGTTCTCGTCTGTGAATAGGACAGCATTCCACTGCAGTCTAGTCCATCTGATATGTTGCTCTGCCCATTGAAGGCGCTGCTGACGATGTCTGTGAGTCAAGTTTGGCCCAACATAAGGTCGTCTTGCAGTAAGGCCTGTATCTCTGAGTCGTCGTATGACTGTCATTCGAGAGACTTGCCCATGTCTACCCACTATTGCTCTTGCTGTTTGACTTGCCGGGAGAGTACGATTCCTTAGGTGACTCAGCACAATATGACGATCTTGCGCAGGGGTAGTAACTCGTGGTTGGCCACTCCGAAGTCTATCCCGGGCACTGCCAGTGGTTCCGTAACGTTCATTGAGACGTACAATAGTGCTGTGGTGGCAATTCATCCTTCTGGCAATGGCCCGCGAGCTCATTCCGGTCTCCAACATACCAATGGCTCGTTGGCGGTCGTTTTCAGATAGTCGTGGCATTTTAAGCACATGTACTGGGTGTTTTGTCTCAACGGCCTTTTTATACCGAGTATACTGCCACAACGCGTACACATTTTCAGGGTCATAGCTGTTGGGAATCGTGTTGCACGTGTAACTTTCATCGTTTTCATGTAGTCTGTACACACACCCGTGGGTTGAATCTTGCACTTTCCATTCCAGCAGCCATTCGCTCTCTACCTCATGGCAAACACGGGGAAAATCCATTCCCACACTTTTTTTTTGCCAGCTTCTCGGCATCAGTATATATAATAGTGGTGCGTTTTTAATGTGCTTCAGTATATTTACTAATTTAAATTCTACAGGTTTCTTGCTAAGTAGTTATATACAAGGCTGGCAACCTCAACATATGAAAATAGTATATGCATGAACCACTAATACAAGAGCTGGTAATTGTTTCTGACTAGTCGTGCGGGAAACCCGACAGCAGAGCGACCCCAGACTCCGATGGGAGAAGTGATGAGTAATGAGTGATGATTACCTCACAGGAGCCTAAGGTGTAACATATTATCTTTTGAGATTTATGTACCTTTTTTAATTGTAATTCAGGCAAATCATTATTCATGCACTCCAGACGCAATTTCCTAGTTAACACCCTGAAGTATATTGGTGAATTTTCATCATTTTCCCTGAGTTACACTGTGTGCTGCTCGGAAATTTAATTCTTTGGAGAGGTTAACATTGGAAGATGTAACGCATGACAATTAGAGATGGCTACTGTGTGTTTGTGTCGAAACAATGCTTCGAAACAGCGTCGAGTCCGACAGCTTCTACACACAGCCTGCTTGTTGTTTCGACACAGTTTCAGTTCCTGTCTGCCTCGCTGTTTTGCAGAGACACACTGTCTCACTGTCTCACCTTCCGTGGGCCTTTGTAAAATTTGAATCAACCGTTCGGAACATTAGTATGGAATATCAAACATGTCATATTTTTCAGGGATGTGTTATGATGACTTGATTTTATAAGTGATATTATTTTTGCTGAGAAGTTATAGACACTGGAAATTGTGTCAGTGCTGCAGTTGTCAATGTTTTAGGCACTATGTTAAAGTTGAAAGTGTCCGTTTGTTCGTATAAATGTAATGGACACTTTATTAGCTCTGCTGATATCTGTGTACTCGGTGTGGATTTGAATCATTGTCTACCAAAACTAGCTTACTCTAGTTTGATATCATGTGTTATTATTACTGTTATTATTATTGTTGTTTTTTATTATTTTCACATATACTGCAGCTATCATCATATCTCCGTTTTATTTCATCATAATGAAGACGTGTAAAAATATTGAATTGTGGTCACACGAAATGCCATAGATTTTCACACACGACAGTAGCGCGCAAGTAAAAACAGTTCATGTATAGTAATGTATATTGTCTATTAGAGAATTCTTTCTTCCCGATACGGGCAATAGTGCCGTTGGGTCGACACACTGTTTCGACACAGTTTAAATCACTGAGCAGACTGTCTCGAAACAGCGGAGTGTGTCGATTTGCCCACCTCTAATGACAATGGGCCTGTTAGTTGTGGCGAAAAAATGTACTTAGCAGGCATTTGTTTCTTTCTATTTGTCTAAAAATCGTGATTACAAGCCATCCGACGATTTGTGGTATTCACGCCTCTATTGTGAGGGAAAAGCATCCACCTTAATCGCCTACAGTGGAAGAGAGTGTGGAGAAGGTTTCCGTCATCACAGAATTGATTAACCACAGCTGCAGTACTTATCTGGAGTTAAGTTTTTTTTGTCACAGGCAACAGCAAAACATGGACATTAATAGCGCCCCGATCCAACCTCTGTGAGGAAATATTTAATTTACCGTACACCAACATTTCATCCTTATTTTAACTTGTTGAACTAATTGACTATTAAATTTGTTGTATGTTATTTTAAACTAAACAAGTAATTGTTTATTCAGTCATTAGAAGTATGAAAGCAAACGTATGACCAAGACTATTTAACAATTATATATATATATATATATATATATATATATATATATATATATATATATATATATATATATATATATATATATATATATATATATATATATATATATATATATATATATATAACAACCGGTTGTTATTGCCGGGAGTTGTAGTGAGGATAAGCTCTCACTGCAGATAAAATACTTCTATGGCACGCGCCTCAAACAGCCTCTGACAACCAAGTCCAGCTCCCGGCCTTCACGTGTGGCTCAATTTGAGCCTGGCGGAACTGTTTCCACTGACGGGAGAAGGGGCAAAGGCGAGCGACTGGCGCCTTAAAACCAGCAGCTTCGGGCAGATAGGGCTCGTGATCCTTGGTTGGTAGCTTATCTAAGAGAAGGAACTCTGAATTCAAACCACCGCTGCCTTGCGGGAATATCCATTTATGGAATTGGCTTCGGGAGTAAACCCTGAGGATAAATCCGGAGTCGGAGTCCCTAAGGCAGTCTAATGTCGATTCGACATTATTCTGGCAACTCCTGCGACATGGCTGGTACCAAACTGTATCGGCTACTCCCGTTCCTTTGGATCTACCGGCTGTGTGGAGAGGGGGAACATGCTGCATGGGCAACAGCTTGATCTCCATATAACTGTGCCCAAGCTTGCGCCCTGGAGAGGACACTCCAGCTTCACCCTATAGGTGTCGGCAAAACACGGGAAGTAGCAGTTACCGGTTATAAGCATTTTGCCCAATTGGCGTAGGGCATGGCGCCAGGGGCTACTTCCGACAGTGGGAGAGGTTCTAGGATCTCACTGGACAGCTACCGCCCGCTTCAAGCTGGGCAGCCCCCAGTCAATAAGGTGTTGCCCCGCCATTGTCTGCTTTCCCCATTGGGTGCATGGGGATTAGGGTCAAACCCGAACTGTGGACAGAAAATTTTGCACCAAGCAATTATCGAAAAAATAGAAATAAGCAAACTCTCAGATTGGGATGCTGGAACGTCCGGACTATGTTGACTGGACTATCCGAAAACCTACAGGATGTAAACGATGTAAGGAAGACAGCCATAATTAATGATGAGCTTAAACGACTTCAGGTGGATATAGCTGCACTTCAGGAAACGCGCCTGGCGGGCTCTGGAACGGTGAGCGAGAAGGACTACACATTTTATTGGCAAGGGAAAGATCTTAATAAAGCTAGAGAACACGGAGTAGGTTTTGCGGTCAAAAAATCGCTAACTAAAATGGTTGAACCAGGCGAGAATGGATCAGAACGCCTGTTAACGCTCCGCCTGCAAACTAGCACAGGTCCCATCACCCTTGTCAGTGTGTATGCTCCTACTCTGTACTCTGCCTCAGAAGCTAAAGATGAGTTCTACGAGAATCTAACAGCAATTATCAAAAGCATACCTAGGCAAGAACAGCTTGTTCTCCTTGGTGACTTTAACGCTAGAGTGGGTGCCGATAATGTTTCATGGCCTTCATGTCTGGGCAGGTTTGGTATTGGCAAGATGAATGAAAATGGACAACGGCTCTTAGAGTTGTGCGTCCACCATGACCTCTGCGTGACCAACACCTACTTTCAGACAAAACCCCAGCATAAGGTGTCATGGAGACACCCACGATCCAAGCACTGGCACCAACTTGACCTGATTCTCGTCAGAAGGCCACTCCTCAGGTCTGTGCTCTCCACGCGCTCGTACCATAGTGCAGACATGAAGGGAAACCACGCATTGATACCAGCAAGATGTCAGACCCTTTCATGATCGCTCAATTCACTGCGACCTTCGAGAAAGTGCTCAGTAGCCCTCAGCATGGTAATACTATTACAGAG
The DNA here is from genome assembly GCA_024509875.1 of Oreohelix idahoensis. Lineage (NCBI taxonomy): Eukaryota > Metazoa > Mollusca > Gastropoda > Stylommatophora > Oreohelicidae > Oreohelix > Oreohelix idahoensis. The sequence goes on from JAMPIV010003831.1 coordinate 20,058, forward strand.
AACTGGGAGCATCTACAGAACACCATTCACAGTACTGCACTTGCCACCTTTGGTAAGAAAACAGCAAAGTCAAATGACTGGTTTGACGCTTCATCAGATGTGATGGCACCTGTCATTGAAGCTAAGCGCAGTGCTATGAATGAATACAAACGTTCACCGAGTGCCAGAACCCTACAGACCCTGAGGGCTACGAGAAGCAAAGTTCAACAAACTGCTCGACGCTGTGCAAATGACTACTGGCTCCAGCTCAGTGAGAGCATCCAGATCGCAGCGCAAACAGGCAACATTAGACAAATGTATGACGGTATAAAGAAAGCACTTGGCCCCCATAAAAGTAAGACGGCACCGCTAAAAACCATCAGCGGAGAGAAGCTAACCGATAAGGGTAAGCAGATGGAGAGGTGGGTCGAGCACTACTCTGAGCTTTACGCTAGAGACAATACCGTTACGCCTGCAGCCCTTGATGGTGTCAACAGTCTGCCAACTATGGAGGAGCTGGATGCCGAACCAACATTAGAGGAACTCAGCAAGGCCATTGATAGCTTGGCCTCTGGCAAAGCACCAGGCAGTGATGGGATTCCTCCTGATTTAATCAAATGCTGTAAGAGAACGCTATTACATCCCCTGCATAGGATGCTGTGCCAGTGCTGGGAAGAGACAACTATTCCTCAAGACATGCGAGATTCCAAGATTGTAACACTGTATAAAAATAAAGGAGACAGAAGTGATTGCAATAACTACAGAGGCATCTCTCTTCTTAGTATTGTTGGTAAGGTTTTTGCCAAAGTCATCTTAATGCGACTACACAAGTTAGCTGAGCGCATATATCCAGAGTCACAGTGTGGATTCCGAGCTGGCAGATCAACAACAGACATGATCTTCTCTCTCCGCCAGCTTCAGGAAAAATCAAGAGAGCAGAAAAGACCACTATATATCGCCTTTATAGACCTCACAAAAGCATTCGACCTGGTTAGTAGGGATGGACTCTTTAAAATCCTCCTGAAAATAGGCTGCCCTTCTAAAATGCTGGAAATGATAAAGTCATTCCATGACGGCATGAAGGGAACAGTCCAATATGCTGGAAGCACGTCACAGCCCTTTGATATACGAAGCGGCGTTAAACAAGGCTGTGTTCTGGCTCCGACCCTCTTCGGAATCTTCTTTGCCTTACTCTTGAAACATGCATTCAGAGATGCAACTGAAGGAATATGCCTTCACACTAGGTCAGATGGCCGTCTGTTTAATCTTTCAAGGCTGAAGGCAAAAACAAAAATCAGAAGGGTCACTATAAGAGACTTGTTGTTCGCTGATGATGCTGCAGTCGCCACTCAAAGCCAACAGGAGCTTCAGAGCTTGATGAATCGCTTCACTAAAGCATGCAAGGACTTTGGCCTCACAATAAGTCTAAAGAAAACGAATGTGCTGAGTCAGGATGTGGGTGCTGCACCAGTTATTACTATCGATAACTATGAATTGGCAGTGGTGCACCACTTCACATACCTAGGGTCTACCATCAATGACAAACTCTCACTGGATACAGAAATCAACAGCCGCATTGGCAAAGCTGCATTCAAAGTATGTATACGCTTTTTAGACAGCGCAGACTTCGCTGGCTTGGCCATGTTCGCCGCATGGAAGATGGTCGCATCCCAAAAGATATCTTCTACGGACAATTAGCAGATGGCAAGAGAACAGTTGGGCGACCACAGCTGAGGTTCAAAGATGTGTGCAAGAGAGATATGAGGGCACTGGACATGGATCCAGCAACATGGGAGGATGAGGCTGCCGATCGCACTAAGTGGCGATGCTATTTACGGCGCCACCTCAGATTGGGCGAAGAGAGGCTCACACAAGAAGCAGAGGTGAGGAGAAAACGTCGAAAGGAGCACCAGGAAAATAAGCAGCTGGGGGCTGTCACCTCAGGGGCGCATTCCCATATTAAGTTATGACTGAAGGGGCTATTATATATATATATATATATATATATATATATATATATATATATATATATATATATATATATATATATATATATATATATATATATATATATATATATACACATATATAGGGCCATTACGTATAAGAGGGCATTCGTTGGATTACACCAACTGTAGGTTTAACGGGCCAGAACCATTGCTTAAACCCTTCACAAAAGACGACGGACCAGATAATAAGTTAACAAATTGCTCAACCCTAAGCAGCTTTTGTTCTTGACTTCTGGGAATATCTTGTGACTGCTTCCTTAACGTAGAAGTGTCATTAATCTTCTATCTACATCTCTGCCAAGAGTATCGTGCGCGCAGGTAGATACCTTTGAAGCCAATATTAGATACTCTTGAATTTTGGTCACTATTGGACCACTACTGCAAAGCAAGGGAGGCAATCCGTGACAGAATACTGCAGTAAGTAAGTCCCTGATGATAGGACTACTGAATGTCATATTTATATCCGATCGCCCTGTTGTATCAGTGCACAGACATGTAATTGTTGAGCGAAAACAGACAAATATTTTCTATTGTCTGGTGTCAACATTTCTGTCCACCGAATGCCTGTTAATTACCTTTATTTACTTATTTATTGTTCACAGGACTCAGTTTTCCTGCAAGGTTTATTTAATTCACCCATCCGTGAATTTAACCTACCCGTCTATTCTGTGTTGTTCATCTTCCAATACACGTTACTTGACACAAGTAATAATAATAATAGCCCCTTCAGTCATAACTGACTATGGGAATGCGCCCATGAGGTGACAGCCCAAAGCTGCTTATTTTCCTGTCGACGTTTTCTCCTCTCTTCTGCTTGTTGTGCAAGCTTCTTTTCGCCCAAGCTGAGGTCACACTGCAGATAGCATCGCCACTTGGTTCGATCGGCAGCTTCATCTTCCCAGGTTTCTGGATTTGTGTCCAGTGCCCTAATGTCTCACTTACACACATCTTAGAACCTCAGCTGCGGTCGTCCAACTGTTCATTTGCCATCTGCCAGTTGTCCGTAGAAGATATCTTTCGGGATGCGACCATCTTCCATGCGGCGGACATGGCCAAGCCAGCGTAGTCTGCGCTGTCTAAGCAGTGTATCCATGCATTGAAGGCCAGCACGAGACAACACCTCGACATTTGTCACTTTTTCTTTCCACGAAATGCCGAGGATGTGGCGTAGACACCGTAGATGGAAGGTATTGAGACTTCTTTCTTGCTTACCATAGGTTGTCAACGTCTCGCTGCCATACATAAGTGTGCTGGTGACGCAGAAGTTATAATACCGCAGCTTTGGTCTTCATTGTGAGTTAGGAGTTTCCTCAAACACGTGATGTAGGGCTGGCAAAGGTAGTTGCAGCTTTGCCAATGCGGCTGTCAATTTCTGTGTCCAGAGAGAGTTTGTCATTGATTGTAGACTCCAAGTATGTGAAGTGGTGCACCACTGACACAAATATTTGGGCCTTTATTTGGTCTGTACATGCTGATAGGAAAATTATATTATTGATTGCGTCTTCAAAATGTCTGGGTCGTTCACCGGTTCTATATACCATCGTTGCGTGGGTGTGTCACAAAACGGTTTTTGCGAACTCATGTCCACTGCGGCAGTATTGCATTACCTTTACTGTTGTAGTAAGATCCCTGATACCCCGATCAAGTAGATAAAATATTACTGCTTATAAATTCAAATACTATAGAGATAAAATAGGGAGTTGTGTTCAACATCGTCACCATCGCCCGCAATCGTGTTGGTTCTAACAAGCAGAAACGCCATGGTAAAAGATACACAAAACTGTTAGCTTTTCCCCTCTCCGCAATACTAATTTCCACTAAAATAAAAGCCTTTTGACAGACCAAAATGCATAGTTAGTTTCAAACGGAGTGAGAGAATAAAGAAACGGAGGAGTGAAATGAGAGACGGAAAAATGCAACCTTGACAAGCGTTGGTTTTTGAATCTCGAACTAGAACGACAGGCGACAGCTGACGTCACACACTTGCTTAGTCTAACACTAAACGGGAATGAATGGTTGGGAGTTTGAATAAAACTACTTGGCGTTAGTTACGTTGTTGCTATGGCATATTTTTTTTCCAAAAAAGTATCTGCTATTGAATGAGAGGAAACCCCACCGCTTTGCCTCCTACCCGTAGTGACAATTTAAATCTAACGAAACCGTTTTGCGTTAGGCAAAACGCGTACAAGCAAAAGAGAGAGAGAGAGAGAGAGAGAGAGAGAGAGAGAGAGAGAGAGAGAGAGAGAGAGAAATGTAAGTGGGGGATTTGCATGGAGGCATATTTGAAAAGATAGCGTATGCAGTGTGATACTGAAATTGAGAAAGGGTGGCCCAAGAAACCTCTATGAATAATAAAATAAAAGCAAGGACAGTTGACAGATAAAATGATAATATTTGTTTATTAGAAGACAATACTACCCATAATGTTACAATATCTTACAGTAAAAACGCTTAGATAATAACAGAAATGTTGTAAAGAAAAGACAGAGAGACAGACGCATTGATGTCCTCACTCAACTTTGCCAGTCTTGGGAAAGGGGGGGACGTTACATTTTTGAAAGTGTAATTTATTTTTGAAAAAAAAGAGGCTAGTGGGCATAACATAATTCGATTGGCTGTGGTAGAATAGACTAATAGGAGTAATAAAAACGATTTGAAACCAGCGTTAGTTGCCACTCGAAGATAAAAATCTCACAAGTAGTGTTAGCATCAGACGCAAGGAATACATGACCAGTGCCTTCGCTGTTCTGCATCAGTGGCGATCTGAATGTGACCATTAATCGCCGGTTAACCTACAAATTGTGTATTATTTTATTGATGCGGTAAGATAAACATTTATGTACACCTTATTATTGATATGTATTTGTATTATTGAATGTGTATGCATTATTGATGGGTAGAGGCAACACCAGAAAGGCGCCAAACTAAACACTTTGTGTTTTGCCACAAGTGATATTACGGAAGATTACCAGGCAGGCTTACTTAAACTTTGGGAGAGAATGAAAAGACATAGTGGGAAATAAAATATGACATTATTATAATTGGTAGGCCAGAAAACCACTGGCCGTCTTCAGCAAGTCACAGTGTTTGCACATGACTTTATATAATAAACTATAATTTCTTCTATGACAAGGAATGTATCAAACGGATGTTGAAGATTACCTGATGATGAATAGGGCACCAAATCAGATAAGAACGATAGCTATTTATGTAGTAACTTCACTGATCGTGAAACTGTTGATAATGTTTAATTGTTTAGAGATGGAGATAGGTGTATGATGTTCTGAGGAGGCCTTAATCCTCTGATTTCAGGGTTCCATCGTGAAACAATCAGTGAGCCACATACCAACATATACGTACTCCTGAAGCTGCAAGCTCGAGGCAAAACTTACCTGTTTGCCTTAAATCCAAAGAGTTCTGACGCAGTGTTCAGACGTTGCAGTCGTGAAGAAGGTGGTTGCGAGAAGGACATCACAGGGTTCCAGGAAATAAAGTTAAGCCCTATTGTCCACGTGCGTGTGTTAGTTCATTTAACCATACTCTCCATCATTATTATATCAATCAGTATTCTTGACATGATGATACAAGTCGTTCCTCAGAAGCGTGTCCCTTCATAGGAGTTATTGCTTCATCAGAACACTTCCAGTCAGAAACAATTTAGATTAATATTAACAGACACAGTTGTTGTTTTTAATTACTTTGCTGTAAATAAATTGCCTTATATTTTGAGTTTAAACAGTACTGTATCCCAGCAAATGAGATACAGGAAAATAAAATTGTAAATAATATTGTAGTAAAATCTGTGAGATAATCGCTTATTTCAGTAAGATTTTAGTCCTATGATGAATAAATACACCAGCCCTCAGGTGTCTGACTGGTTTCATCTTCAACGCCAGTAGGACGATGCCTTTTGTGCAGTGGGAATGCTAAGAAAATGACCCGCCGTAAAAATCTAACACGCTTTTAGTTTCGGTTTCGAAAACGTACAATAAACATTTTAACATCTCGCCGATCTGCTGCACGAAACGGGGGAAAAGCTTGTAATTAACGACTTGCCAGAACTGAGACCAAACTGGCGTTTGAATTAACGTAATATGTTACCTTTAACACTAACATTTGTAGTAATTCGGACAGTTCTCAGTAGTAAGAATGAGACGATTGTAATAATTAACGCAAAAAAATACCAAAGTTTTGAAAAACCCCTCTTCGCTCTGCACGCGGTCTCTTTAATATATACACTCTGTGGGCCAAGCCAGCAGAGGCAAACACACAGACAATTTTTCATTTCCTCCTAGCGGTAATATTCTGACGTCACTCAAACTAGTTGGTTTATTTGAATAGTGAGGAAAATGTTAGAGACAGGGGGTAGGGGGGGGGGGGGGAAGATGGCCGACTTCTGTAAAAAGTTAATTTTGACGATTGACAGTGACAAAATTGAAAATCTAAACCATACTGAAACTGACCATAAAAATCATATGGTAGTATAGCTTAGAGTCCCCTGAGCAAAAATATGTTTTAAAAAATATGGTAGTCCAAGTATTAGCCAAATTATTGAGAAAATACTAAATGTCTACGAACGCTTGACCGGACAGACTGTTGTTCTTGCTCGTTACACATAACGTTATTGGGGACGCTAGTTTAAAAAAAGAGGCATTGTAGTAATTCAAATTCTATTAGTTGGTATAAGAGTATAGGAGTAAAAGGGGAGAGATAGGAAAAAATGTAACTAAAACGAAACATCTTTTTCTATTGGCATAACTAACGCGGACTGACAAATGGACTACGAGGCACATAGTTTGTTTGGAATTGTTTTGTTTTTTCAAACTAAATTCCAAAAAGTTGTAGTAGTGCCTGCTTTCATTGGTCGGCTCTAATAGATATTGGCAAAAGGCATAGTGGTCTCGTGGCCATTTGACTAGAAAATTTTATTCAAACAACTACGTTGAGATCAGATATGATAACTTGTAAAATTAACTACTAATTCACTATCTGGACGGGGCAGAGCAAAACTGAGGCCATATTCTTTGCCAGTCAACGTTATTTGTGACATATTTCTTTGAACTAGTGGTAAGAATGCTTTATGTATTTACATGCTTGATTAAAACTGAAAAAGTCAGATACTGCTGTGGAAAAGTGAAGGACATGCCGGAAGCAAACATTATTGAGTCCTCACATTGAACTGTATTTGACTGTTGCATATTATTATGATTTTGTATTAATATTTTGTATTGGAAGTGTTAGGAAGCCTCTGTATTCTATGAACACTTTTCAACATGCCTAGAGCGTTTATAAGTTAGAAAAGAAAAGAAGAAAAAAATCATATAAAAGGAGATGTGGTTACTCTACGTTATTGCATTGAAGCAAACTATGTAAAAGTACAGTGGCGTATCTGCCATAGCGACCTGTGGTGTGGTCACAGAAGGGTGTGAGTCATAAATTAGGGGCTGATGCACATGAATGCACAAGAGGCAGACCCCATACCGTCATGTATATATAGGGATAAGAAGTTATGATCAGGTTGAAAAGGCCAGGGTGTCTTTTTATTGCAGAGTTTTTATTTTCTGTTACCATCCGGTGACAGGAAACCTGATGAGTGGGTGTAAAGTCTTCATTATAAAGTTTAAGCTGTCAGCTGATAGCCTGAAGGAGCTTACGTGTGGGTGCTGATCTACATTTTCTCTACATTGATATACTGACTTATATTCGACCAACCAAGAATCCCAGGTGACAAGTTATCAGCTGGGGCCTCTGAATTTCATCCTAAGAAAATAGTTCCTATCAAAATAACTTTGAATTATATGGGGCTTGATGAAAACAACAGCTCCTCATAACAAATGACAATCACTAGCAACTAGTAAAGTATTAGTCTGTGAATACACCTACAGGAACTCTATATTAACAATATATTCATAGGACCAAGAGTCCATATTTTTAGTTACAACATTATATGTAAATCTATTTCCTCATTTTCAAAGACCTGTCCAAAAGAAGTTGGCGGGACAGGCAGATTAAATTGTATACAGAAAAAATATTCAAATTTTAAAAGAAAACTTTAACCACCGTCTTATTCATTTTCTTTAGTGAGTTACAGTGTATTGTGTTGATGTTCCATCATCTTCATTTCACCCCTAGACACTAGAGACATCATACACCAGCCACTAGAATAAAAATACGGACTGCGTGAGATCTAGGGAGGTAGCGTTAGGTTCCCTGATCAATATATCATCATCATCATCATCATTCTTTTTATAGTCAGGGACCTACATGTGCTTGACCTCACACAGTTAACACAGACACAACTATCTTTCTTGTTAGGTATAACATCTTAACCTCCCCAGCAAAAATTACATTTGCTACAAATATCATCATTCAAAATTTACCCAGTGACTTGTTTAATTACTTGTTCATTAAGTTATATGTGTAGTTGTTGTCATTTTATTAACATTACATTGCATATTACCCTAGACACCTAGCCAGATAACATCCAGACACCATAACATATAATTAGGTTCAAAATATATAGCAGATTGAGGTCGTAGGGTGGTAGCAGACAGGTACCATGAGAACAACTTCATCAACAATTAGACTCAGGGACTTGCATAGCTGACCTCACATCTGTAGACAATTAATACTTAACATTTTAACATCTAAACCTACCACAACTGTGCGGGCGAAATTTTGATATTTATCTCTCTCCCCTGCCCTAACTTGGCCCATAACTGTCACCACAGAAAACTCACCCGAAGGTCAATGTTTATATAACTCTTACACTTCAATTCGACGAACCACCCCTGAGGGATTAATTTAGTTACAAAAACGAGACGATCCCACAGGAACACCAGGTGAAACAGTAAATTAATATGAAACAAATATAAAGGTATGTTATAAGGCACTCGTAGGAAATAACATACCTTTATATTTGTTTCATATTAATTTACTGTTTACAGGCCTCGGGTTTCCCTTCCTTATGTGTTATAAATGTTTATACAATACCAAACCTACCCTCTGTCCTGTTCTTACTGTTCTAAGTCTACTATCATACTGGACACAGTATTAAGGTCTTTGTCTTGTTGGACTGACCAATACTGATATATAGGGGAACAACAGAAGTGATTGCGTCATTAATAGGCTGAACTGCCCATGGTAAACTTCCGGTGTTATGTATAGAGGTTCGCACTAATGACCTATCATTGAAACATCCTTTTTGGGGATGCATAGATGGCAGGGAGGACAGTGTGATTCGCTTGCATAGCTAGGCGGTGTTGTCGCACGGAAGGTCCAGGGTTCAAATCCTGGGTAAACCACTCATGTCTGTTGTATTTCTGTTGTCTAGTGTTCTACTTCTTTATTTCCTACGAGTGCCTTTTAACATACCTTTATATTTGTTTCATATTAATTTACTGTTTACAGGCCTCGTGGTGTCCCTTCTTATGTGTTATAAATGTTTATACAATATCAAACCTACCCTCTGTCCTGTTCTTACTGTTCTAAGTCTACTATCATACTGGACACAGTAGTAAGGTCTTTGTCTTGTTGGACTGACCAATACTGATATATAGGGGAACAACAGAAGTGATTGCGTCATTAATAGGCTGAACTGCCCATGGTAAACTTCCGGTGTTATATATAGAGGTTCGCACTAATGACCTGTCATTGAAACATCCTTTTTGGGGATGCGTAGATGGCAGGGAGGACAGTGTGATTCGCTTGCATAGCTAGGCGGTGTTGTCGCATGGAAGGTCCAGGGTTCAAATCCTGGGTAAGCCACTCATGTCTGTTGTTTTTCTGTTGTCTAGTGTTCTACTTTTTTATTTCCTACGAGTGCCTTATAACATACCTTTATATTTGTTTCATATTAATTTACTGTTTACAGGCCTCGTGGTTTCCCTTCCTTATGTGTTATAAATGTTTATACACCAGGTGAAAGGCTATCGAAGATGTTTGTACAAGATTGGAGTCATCCGTTTCTATTCGTCAGAACAATAGTCTCGCAATATTAGAGGTAGGGATAAACCACGAATATGTCAAGACAAACGGTCGAATTGTGCCGAGTCATACTGATAACGACGTCTGAATTACGTGGGAAAAGCAAGTCAGATAATCTCCAATCTGGGAATACATTTTAAAGTGTGATAGATGTAACGTTACCACATAGTAATCGGGTGTTTACAGCCTAATTTTAGAAAGTAATGAGTTGAAATTTTGCACTAGATGAGTCATGCTAAATATTTCATGATAAAGTTGCCATAACTAAAACTTTCAAATACGATTAGCTGGCATATTGAGGCGCGAATAACAAATGCGTCGATTGGGCGTTTGTCCCAACCGCCCGAAGAAGGGGGGGGGGGGGGGGGGCAGAAAATCTACGATATATAATGTAGAACAATTTTGACACACGAGACTGCATTCCAGAAATCGCCACCAGTAGACAGCTCAGATCTTGCACTAACAATAATAACAATAATAACAATGATAATAATCAGAGGAATCTCGCTGGATTAAACTAGCTGGGGGCTTAACGAGCAAACGAATTATAAGATAACCCTCTCCTTCACAAAAGTTGACGTCAGATACTAGAGTTAACATTGCTAAGAAACATTAGCATTGTTCTTACTTTTCTGAATATCTTGTGAACACTGCCTTGAGGTAGAACCATCATTATCCTTCTACCTACAACTCTGCCAAGAGTAATCTTGTGCGAAGGTAGACACCTTTGAAAACCCAAATTAGTTACTCTTGAAGTTGTGGCCACTGTTGGACCATTACTGCAGAGCCAAGGGGAAGCAATCCGTGACAGGGTGTCATGAAAGTGACCTCAGCCAATGGTGCACTTTTGTTTGGGGTGCAAAACTGGCAGACGTCCTTTAACTACTTACTTTCACAACATGACGATGACGTCGATTCGTTGGTCCTAGGTTCGATTCCCGGTAAGCCTATCACGTATATTTCTTTTCTGTTGCCTGGTGACAACCTTTATGTCCAATGAGTGCCTGTTCACTTCCTTGATTTATTTATTTACTAGTCACAGGACTCGGGTGTCTTTCATTATTTATTAAAACTGAAACTTTAAAAAAAAAAGGAATCATGTATTTTTAGCAGCAATGTCATAATGTACTTCTTACCCCTCCTCTCCTACCTTATGATACTGTAAACATTAAAAAATTATATAAAAAATTGCCGCCTTCTTGCACGACCAAACCTAATGTTGACAGATAGGCGACCTGGTCTGGTGCAGATAAATTGTTTTAGCACAGAGAAGGCGTATCAAGGGCAAGTATTGTTAGTTCTGTTTACACCTGCGCCCCATCTTATTCTCTCCCCTGGAGTCCCGCCCACTAAGAAGACCCGTAACGTGTTTCCTGATTCCTTACACGCGAAGAGTGATTCTCCCTTGACAATAACCAGTTCGATAATTACTTCACACAAAAAAAAAAAAGTTAAAAAAATTAACGCTTTCTTCTTGGAATAAGCTTTGTCGTTCTATTGCGGGGTCGACATATATACTGGTACATCCCAATGCTTCATTTGGTAAATCTCTCGGTGACCGAAGATGACAAGAGAATGTTTAAGCTTGGTACAAATAATTAACACACAAATTAAAAGTGAGAATCATTACATGCTAGCGTATAGTCTTCATCACTATATGGTATAGTCTTCATCACTATATGGTATAGTCTTCATTACTATATGGTATAGTCTTCATCACTATATGGTATAGTCTTCATTACTATATGGTATAGTCTTCATTACTATATGGTATAGTCTTCATTACTATATGGTATAGTCTTCATTACTATATGGTATAGTCTTCATTACTATATGGAGTAGAAACACGGACAAGGAATAAGCAATAGGAAGAAAGAATTGAGGCCTGTCAGATGTGGATATATCGAAGAATGGGACACATTTCGTAACAAGAGAAGAAGACAAATAAAAAGGTCTGGGTAAACTTAGGAAGGAAAATAGAATTAATGAGGGAGGTCAAAGTTCGGCCGCTAAAATAATTTGGCCACATAAAAAGGCATAACACCTTGCAGAAGACCATAACAGAAGGGAGAGTTGACGGCAAACGTGTGAGAGGAAGACAGCGCTATAAGTGGGAAGATAACATCAAGAGATGGACAGGAAAGAGTTTATCAGAGTGTACCACCAAGACAAGAGACAGGAAAGAGTTTATCAGAGTGCACCACCAAGACAAGAGACAGGAAAGAGTCTATCAGAGTGCACCACCAAGACAAGAAACAGGAAAGAGTCTATCAGAGTGCACCGCCAAGATAAGAAACAGGAAAGAGTCTATCAGAGCGCACCACCAAGACAAGAAACAGGAAAGAGTCTATCAGAGTGCACCACCAAGACAAGAGACAGGAAAGAGTCTATCAGAGTGCACCACCAAGACAAGAGACAGGAAAGAGTCTATCAGAGTGCACCACCAAGACAAGAGACAGGAAATAGTCTATCAGAGTGCACCACCAAGACAAGAGACAGGAAAGAGTCTATCAGAGTGCACCACCAAGACAAGAGACAAGAAAGAGTCTATCAGAGTGCACCACCAAGACAAGAGACAGAAAAGAGTCTATTAGAGTGAACCACCAAGACAAGAGACACGAAAGAGTCTATCAGAGTGCACCACCAAGACAAGAGACAGGAAAGAGTCTATCAGAGTTCACCACCAAGACAAGAGACAGGAAAGAGTCTATCAGAGTTCACCATCAAGACAAGAGACAGGAAAGAGTCTATCAGAGTGCACCACCAAGACAAGAGACTGGAAAGAGTCTATCAGAGTGCACCACCAAGACAAGAGACAGGAAAGAGTCTATCAGAGTGCACCACCAAGACAAGAGACAGGAAAGAGTCTATCATAGTGTACCACCAAGACAAGAGACAGGAAATAGTCTATCAGAGTGCACCACCAAGACAAGAGACAGGAAAGAGTCTATTAGAGTGCACCATCAAAACAAGAGACAGGAAAGAGTCTATTAGAGTGCACCATCAAGACAAGAGACAGGAAAGAGTCTATCAGAGTGCACCACCAAGACAAGAGACAGGAAAGAGTCTATTAGAGTGCACCATCAAGACAAGAGACAGGAAAGAGTCTATCAGAGTGCACCACCAAGACAAGAGACAGGAAAGAGTCTATCAGAGTGCACCACCAAGACAAGAGACAGGAAAGAGTCTATCAGAGTGCACCACCAAGACAAGAGACAGGAAATAGTCTATCAGAGTGCACCACCAAGACAAGAGACAGGAAAGAGTCTATCAGAGTGCACCACCAAGACAAGAGACAGGAAAGAGTCTATCAGAGTTCACCATCAAGACAAGAGACAGGAAAGAGTCTATCAGAGTGCACCACCAAGACAAGAGACAGGAAAGAGTCTATCAGAGTTCACCATCAAGACAAGAGACAGGAAAGAGTCTATCAGAGTGCACCACCAAGAGAAGAGACAGGAAAGAGTCTATCAGAGTGCACCACCAAGACAAGAGACAGGAAATAGTCTATCAGAGTGCACCACCAAGACAAGAGATGGACAGGGAAGAGTCTATTAGAGTGCACCATCAAGACAAGAGACAGAAGACGTTGGATACACACTGTAGCTGACCTTCAATGGCACCTGATGATGATGATAATCTGTCGGACTATTTTTCCCACCTGCACCTAAAAACGCAGTGCTCCTCAGGTTTAAAGAATCTCCCCAGGATTCCTAATGACAACTAACAAGTTAGATAACGACAAATCATAAATATTACACGCACGTTGGTATGTGGTGCCTAGTTCAAGTAGTTGGCAGAGAAGGTAGTGTGATTCGCTTCCTTGGCTAGGCTTCCTTAGCTAGGCGGTGGTGCCGTTCAGGATGTCCTGAGTTCGATTCTTCGGTAGGTCACTCACTTCTGTTGTTTTTCTGTTGTCTAGTTTTCTACTTTTTTATTTCTCACGACTGCCGGAAACACACCTTTATGTGTGTTATATTTATTAATTCTCTGCCTCGGGTTCCCTTCTTTATTTGTTGACGAAAATCCACTTTATTCCTGAACTGTATGACGTAGAAAACGATCTTTTGTTTAAAGTTAACATTCGATAAAATATTAAGTTTAAATTTTCCACAGCTTGGCTGAAGGGAAAGCAGGAAGTAGATCGTGCGGCAGAAATAACAGTGACATAAAGGCTGGACTAATTCCAAAAATCTAGACACTCTCAAACCTGAAAACATGATTTTATCATGGTACATCTATTGCAACCTCCGTGTTCCTAAAGAAGATCCCGACACATCCTGAGATGTCTGCCGCTGTTCTATTTGTATGCGAAGCGCCTTTGTACAGATTTTATTAGTCACGAGACAGAAATGGTATAGCTAAAATGTTACAGACTTTCATAAATGGGTGCTTGCGTAGAATAGATTGATTGAAATAGTATGTCAAGGTTACTAATGTGGAACTGATGACAAGAACCAGACAAGTGCCAGTGGAACAAAAGATGACAAGAACCAGACAAGTGCCAGTGGAACAAGAGATGACAAGAACCAGACAAGTGCCAGTGGAACAAGAGATGACAAGAACCAGACAAGTGCAAGTGGAACAAGAGATGACAAAAACCAGACAAGTGCCAGTGGAACAAGAGATGACAAGAACCAGACAAGTGCCAGTGGAACAAGAGATGACAAGAACCAGACAAGTGCCAGTGGAACAAAAGATGACAAGAACCAGACAAGTGTCAGTGGAACAAGAGATGACAAGAACTAGACAAGTGTCAGTGGAACAAGAGATGACAAGAACCAGACAAGTGTCAGTGGAACAAGAGATGACAAGAACCAGACAAGTGCCAGTGGAACAAGAGATGACAAGAACCAGACAAGTGTCAGTGGAACAAGAGATGACAAGAACCAGACAAGTGACAGTGGAACAAGAGATGACAAGAACCAGACAAGTGTCAGTGGAACAAGAGATGACAAGAACCAGACAAGTGTCAGTGGAACAAGAGATGACAAGAACCAGACAAGTGTCAGTGGAACAAGAGATGACAAGAACCAGACAAGTGACAGTGGAACAAGAGATGACAAGAACCAGACAAGTGCCAGTGGAACAAGAGATGACAAGAACCAGGCAAGTACCAGTGGAACAAAAGGTGAGAAGAAGACGCTGGCGATGGAAATGACACAAACTGAGGAATCCTGTTGATAGTCTTACAAGGTAATCCTATTGTTTGGGTCTAACACACGGAGAACAACAAAAAACAACCATCAAGAAGTTACAGACTTTCACAAATGCATCCTTGCGTAGAATAGAATAAAAGCTAAGACCTGGTGATACTGAAGTCTCCTACACTCCCTTCCCCTACGGCAGTATAAACTATTTTTTTTTAATGTAAAACTTTTGCCTGGTTTTGACGAGGCGCTTCCCGTTCAACCTAGTCGGTTATATTAGGGCGCATGTCCAAATATAAAATACCCTTAGGTCTGGGATATTTAATTGGGTATAAACTATGAGCGTACCTTTACCTTATCTAATGATTGCCTAATTTCGCATAGAAGCCTTTCATGTTTATCTAATGTCTGTGTAATTCAGACAAGTCTATAAAGTCTGTTATGTGTCTTATCTGTCTAATGCATTTTAGATGTCTCCCTAATATCTGTCTAATGTGTGTAATCTCTATCTACGTAATGTCTGTCTAACATGTGTAATCTATATTTCCGTAATGTCTGTCTAACTTGTGTAATCTCTATCTCCATAATGTCTGTCTAACATGTGTGTGACGTACGTCTAGTTTGACTAGTGAATTTTCCCTGATATGATGGATGATTTAAAGGGACCTTTAGCTTTTCATAACACTAGAACCCCTGAACATTTGTTGTAACTTTTCGTTTGCCAGAACGCATTCCACCGGGACTCATGTAGGATACAGCGACGAGATCAAAGAGACAGACCGAGGGATTTTAGGGGAGACTATCGGCGTTATCAAAGACAGTAGTTTTCCCTGATACGAGACGCAGTTGCTTGCCGCTAATTTCGCGTCTCGGTGTCAATCGAGGAACCGAGCGAACGGGGGAAAGCGAAACGGGCAGCAGCGAGCGGATACGAAGACCAGGGGGCGGCGTCTTCTCTTGATTTGGCGGTCAGATCCCCAAAAGTTCGTGAGATCAAATAAGTTGTCAAGTTTATCATGTCCCACTCAACTTACATTTCATTTTAGCTAAATAGACCATGTAGAACTAGACACGTTATCACTCGCTGGCCAGACCTTTACAGAAGCACTAGCTTTATTGAAATCTTGTTATAGATTTTCCCCTGGATTTTATATATATTTGCAGTGATTTCTAATTCTGTGCAAAGCGGTAAAATATATATTGTGTAAAGTGATCAGTGGTCTAGTCATTCTATTTAAAGGGATTCTGTGTTAATTTAAATCTATTTAATTAAACCATCTCAAGAGTTCCAGTTTTAAATATAATGGTCTATCTATTATATTATTTCAAAAGATAATAGATGCTTAAATTAACTTTTAAAGTCGCGAAGGAATTTATAATTAATAAATTCAGTTAAGTCTTAGTTTTATAGATGTGTGTTTTTAACCACTAGAACTCGCGCAGTGTTTATTAAATACATAATTAAATACGCGAGCATATATATAATAGGCTTAACGGGAAATTCATCGCGCTTTAGAAGGTTATTTGTTTTCGGTATATTACATGTCTTTTTTTTCTTTCATACAGAGTGATCGTAACCTGTGCGATCCCAGCATTAAGAAAGCAATAAAGAAATCAATCTAAGCAAAGCAAAGCATAAACAGTGTGTAGAGTTCCCCTGACGCAGAACTTGTTGAGACTGTGTAAATTTTTAATCTTTGAGGCGATTCTATGTTTGGAATTCCGCTATCTGACTTATAGCAAAGAAAGCACACCCAAAGACAAATTTAACGCACCATCAAACAACTTAAGTCGTAACGGGAAGAAGAACACTGGCCCGAGCTTTGTTAGTTTACTGACACAGAGAGATAATTCATAATTTCCTGAACAGTGATGTGACTAGTTTTCTCACTGGACTTAAACCATACCTCACGGATAAAGTGTACCAGCACGCGTAAGAATTTTATTATCAGCGGCATAGCCAAATAGACCACACCATCCTCACCCCGGTATCAGAGACCGTGCCCTCCCATAGAAACTGTTATTAAGAAAAGAGACACAACTACAGATTCATTTTCCAGCGATTACGGGATCCTTTTATGTGCTGACCGCCTACCCGATAATCTGGGGCTAGAACTTGAACAAACACTCATACATTTAGTTGAGGTGTAACTGCTGTTGTGTTATTCTATGGAGTGCAAGATTTTTTCACAATCGGTAAGTGAGAGCAAGATGAGTGAAGGCCTTTGCTAGCGCGTGTATGAATGACAGGAAATTAATTCTTTTGTGTGACCATTTTGTTAACTTGCTTACCTGGTAACATATATCTTTTCTGTATACCCTACATTGTTCCTTTAAGTGGGATATGTGATAATTTGCTAACTCTGTTTAAAACCACCTCCTTTCCATTTGCTTAGTAAAGGGAAGAACAGCTGGGAAGAACAGGTTTTTTTTTTCTATCACTTATACCTAACTTGGTAACACCTCTTTCAGAGTAATTAACTTTACGGTTAGGTTAACGTACCCGTGTTCCTGATATTATCTATCTCTGGACTGGGTTTGTCTTTGTCTAATGAGCGGGAAGGGCTTAGTCGATACCAATCTTCTTCACCCCCTCCCAAACTTGTTATTTGCATTTGTGTACTTATGATAATTTATGTAATATCTGATATTTTTAGTAATTGATGTTTAAAGTGAATAAAATCACCTAAACTCATTTAGTTCTGTGTGTTGGATATACCCAAAGCCCAACATTTCCCCTATTCGTTTAATATAGTTTGTATCAACGTCGTGTGTGTGTTTGAAAACACCGAATCTGTCTTTACTCTCCTCCAGCACGCTGTGAAGTAACTATTAAATCTCTACATTTTCTATCACTGAGCTTTCCATCATCATTTTCCACTCTAAACCGGACCACTATTTCTACGACTCTTTTCTCTCAAAATAAATTTACGACAATGTGTAATGTCAATCTCCATAATGTCTGATGCTCCCACACACGTTTTTATTACATTTCTCACTCACTCGCAATTTCAATCTCTGACTTACATATCCCCTCATAAACATTCTTTCTCACTCAAGCGATCGCTCAATCATTTATTCTCCCACACGCGTACTCAATCTCTCACTCGTGCATACACTATACCACACATCCACTCCCTCAATCACCTACTTAAATGCTCTCACGCACTTCACCCTCCCAAACAAATATTTTCCACTCACTCATTCATTCTCTAATTCAATGTCTTGACCACTCACTCTTTCAATCTCTGAACTATAAACTCCCTCATAAACTTTCACTCACTCAAGTATTTGTTCAAAAATTTACTCAATCATTCTCTTACTTAATCCCTCATTCACTAATTTTCACGATGTGCCATACTCGCAGACTCACCCACTAACAGATTATGTAACACATTCACTCAGTCATTCATAATCTGTATCACATACTCACTGTGATTGTTTCTCAACCCAGATTCTTTTGCTTGTGTGATTGTTGTTACGTTGACCCTTGTGTATGTTCTCGACTTAATGATGACCGTAATGTCCCTGTCTTATGTTCACTGGCCGTAATTGTAGGCGCCGTACCTTTTGTGGCCTACCTTGTTCCTATGACTGCTGAATGAGATTAAATTATCTGCCAATTATAATACTTGAAAGAACTTGACGAGCTGACAACCAAAGTTCTTTATTAGTTGTCAAGGAACATATTCACAACTTGGCTACCTCCGAGCCTGATTATCAATAAATATACATATGAAACTTCATTGTTGACATCTCTACATCACGTCTACACTGGTCAGGAGCTATCGTTAATTATCTCTGGATTAACTCAACGTTACTTATCTCTGGATTAACTCAAGTTCTCTGCTGTCTACTTTGGTTCTCTATTTTCCCATCACTTTTATATACATGTGCTGTTCTCAATCTATTAAAGTAAGCTTCGAAGTATTGTCTGGTTAAACTCCAGTGCTGTTAACTTATTCTTAGCTATAAACTGTTCCTTGCGAACTGTCTAACGTTCGACACTGGACCACACGGTTTTTTAAACACCGTTTTTTGATAAAAATGTTTTCATACCGGTGTCCCGACATTTATTCCAAATGTCCCGCTTTTTAAGGGTCCTTCCTGTATCTGGTCGATGTGGTTAGTCTAAAGGGTTCCCAAAAAAAATCTTCCCGCTTTTTAAGGCTTCTTCCTAAAAAAAAAAACTCTGGGTAACGGATTTTATTCCGCGTTTTAGTAGTGTTACTTTATCAATTTCCGGTTACAGTGGAAGTGTTACCGAAGTCAGATCTCCTTAAAAAGGTTATTGCTATATCAGCAGATAATACAAATACAAACTTTGGTGGAAAGAAGAGAAAGGGACAGAATAATCTGTACTTCAAAATGCAAGAAAACACTGTGAACAATTTAATTGGTATTGGTTGTCCTGCACATGTGATTAATAATGCTGTGCAGACTGCTGCGGATTGCTTACTTATTGATCTTCAGTTAATAATTAACAAGATTTACCAGCATTTCCACATTTATTGTGTACGAATTGAGGAACTCCAAATCATTTTGCGAATTCACCAATACAGAATATAAAACTGTTTTGGGTAACAGCAAGACAAAATGGCTCTCTCTCTCTTGCCTGCAGTCCAGAGAGTTATTGACATTTTCCCTGCATTGAAGTCATATTTCCTTTCCATTCACAAATGACCTACCAGTCTCAAAAATTTCTTTGAAAATCCACTTCCAATTACACTCCTGCATTTCATTGCCAGCCAGTTAAAAACCTTTTCTGATACCATCAAATGTGTTGAAACGCAAGAGACAACAGTAATTGAAGTGAAGGATGAAGTAAACAAACTGGTGAAAAAAATTAAACTACAGGAAGGCAGAAAAGTTTCTTACCACTACTGTGAGAAATCAGTTGCAAGAATTAGAAAAAGAAGGACACATAACAGTTGAAAAGTTTCAAAGCTATGCAGTAGATTTCTATGACACCTGCATTGAATATATTCAGGAGTGGTGTACACCATTTCTTACGCCTCTTCAGTCTATGGATTGGATCATTTTGAAGGGAAAGGAGCCTGTGACTTGGAAGAACATCCAAGAAAGCTACATATTCATGAAGACAGTGTCACCAAATTTTACTGTGAATGAAGAGGACTTATTTGATGAGTTTGCATGTGTGAAAAAATATTGTGAAAGCAAATTCGATGTGTGGAGTGAACTGAAGGATCAAAGTGTCAGTGAAAATTGGTGTGAGATGTTCGCTCATTTTACAAAGGAGGATATAAATGCTGAGAACCTGAAATGCCAAGTTAGTTTTTGTTTGGCACTGCCAGGATCCAATGCAGCTGTTGAACGAGTTTTTTCGTTAATAAATGCGTTTTGGACAGACAAAAAAAAAAACAGACTTAAAATTGAGTCAGTGAAAGCTTTAACCATTATAAAGACCCATTTTAAGGATTTCTCTTGTGCTGAATTCTATGTCCAAATATCAGAAGAAAACAAACTTCTTGAACAGGCCCACAAATCTGATAAATATTCTGATGAATCTGAAATATAAACTTGACTATTGTGTATATTTTAAAGGTGCGATTTTTCTAATTAAGTATGTTTGTAATTTAGAATTCTTTTTTAAAGTGGAAGTTGGGTTAGTTAATGTGTGTTTATTTATACCAGTATCTTATTTTAAGTGTAACATATAATATATAATAGATTTGTTTGTGCTTTACCTTAATTTTTAACATGTCCCGTATTTTTAACAAAATGTCCCGGGTATTTTAGGTAAAAATTTGGAAATGTCTCACTCACTATGCACAATGCTATAGTATGTGGATTTTGATGTGAACGTCTGTCTGTGAGGCTAATTACACCTTCGTTGACTCTTGTAATCATCCACACACTTCCAGGGATTCCCCCCGGGAGTTGAGAAACCAGCATTATACATTAAGCTAGAAGAAGTCACTCGAGACGTAACTCTGGCTGTGACCTGGTTGCTTGCATACAGGAGGATCTCACTATGTACCCCATGATAGGCAGAGAGAGCTGAGAAGTGTCTCTGTTAAGGACGTGACGATTCCTTGGGAGAGCCCAAAACCAGAGCACAGTATTTTAGCTCTGTATATTTGGAGAGCCCCCATTGGATGGCGGGGATGCACAGTATGCCACGCGCTTCTTTCTCCTAGCTTGGGACCCGATGTGATGATCCTTTAAATGCAAGCCAAACTGGAGCTCATGACGTCACCTCAACATGTTTCGTAATGGCAGAAAAGCCACAGGAAAAGCCTAGACCTATAGTGTAGATAATACCAAGGACTCTTCAACTTGGTACTGGCTGCAAAAGTGTGAGAAGCTCAGCAGCGCTAGTTAAACAACTACAACTCACTCGCTCATTTACTCACGCATTCACTGTGTCACACATAATCACTCACGCAAACAGTGTCACACTCACTCACTCATTTACTGTATAACATATCAATCACCCACTCACTCATCACCATCACACATTCATTAAATTACTCTGTCACTCACTCATACACTGCGTCACACTCACTCACTCCATCACGCATACACTACATCCCACACTCACCCATTATCTCCCATACTCCGTTATGATAAATCTAACACGACAATAAACACAACCTCCTGTCTCCGGTCTCTTATTTATTTCCTCTCGTCCTCTCACGGGTGATCACTTCAGCGCGTGCATGGGGGCCATAAAACACGTGCTTGCTTTAACACATGAGGGCGGGAGGAGGTAGAGTCTGACATTTGGTAAGAGTAACGTACGAACGTGGCCAGCTGTTATTCCAGAAGTGTGGTTGAACGGAAGGCCTAGGTATACCGCGGTTCCAATAATTTCAGCTGCCAAAAGCCGGTAGAGTAGAAACAGTTGCAGCGAAGTGAAATATTACGGCGTTGATAGGAATAGTTAATATTGTAAAACAGCGATATAATTATGCCAACAGAAATGGAGTCCAGTGGACTAAGCAGCATCAGCATTGCTTGTGGAACAAAAAACAAAAAAACGCTGGAGATGGATAGGACACACACTGAGGAAACCTGTTGATAGCATGACAAGGCAGTCCTTGTTCTGGAATCCATGGGTTAAGAAATGTAGAGTGATATTGAAATATGCACGGAGAAAACAACTGACGACAAAACGGGCAGAGACAAGGAAAGACCATGAGCTAATGGCACAGGACAGGAAGATTTGACAAGAGTATAGTGAAGACCAATGCAGAAAACATATCATGTGTAAACATTTCTTGTCCTTGTGGGTATATAATATGTACGTGTAGTTTTTTTATTTGAAAAGGGATACTAAGGACAGTTAGAGAAGGACACTGCACCGGATGAATTAACACGACTCAGAGTGGCTGGACTTTGGTATCAAACTTAAATCTAGCAGAAGTGATGGGTCAGGCGTGTATACAACCAGCGCTCTATAGCCTCAATTAGCATTGCAACCCCTCGACATTTGAGTTAAGGAAACTGAGCACCTATGGGTTTGCCCGGAGCGCAATGACGTCGATTCTGATCAGAAATAACAATAATGATTAGTTTAAACATACAATTTGTATTTGCATTCTGTACGCGTTCTTTGTACAGACAGTGTATACATGTTAAATGTACATGTAGAATCTATGTGATGTGTACGTGAAGAGTACGCACGTCGTATGTACAAGATGTACGCTACTTGCACTGTGACCAAACTGAACACAGAGAAACTTTGATAATGCAGTGTGTACCTGTACACGTGTGAGTACCGAAGGGTTTATGAGAAAAAGAAAAAAAAAAAAAAGAAAAAAGAAAAGTAACGCTCGCACCTGGCATGTCGTAAGTAGCTAACAATTTGCGTCAAGTAAACCAAATTCTACACAAACCATCACCGCAGTCGTATAAGAAGAAAGTGTTTTCGCACAAACTGTCTGCAAGACAGTTTGCTTCAGTTGTGCCTCTATCCTCAGTTAGAAGCAATCAAATATATATTTAAAAAAGATAGTACTAGAAGTGTGTACGTGAATTCCAGAGTTAGACAGCTAACCCTGGTGAACATCCACGTGTCTCACGGAATTGCCTCCCATGCTTTGCAGTAGCGTGCCAACAGTGGCCAAAACTATCTAATCTAGTATCTAATCTAGGTCTTCAAAGGTGTCTACTTTCGCACAAGATTGCTCTTGGCAGAGTTGTAGATAGAAGGATAATGGTTCTTCTATCTCAAGGTCGTTTTGATAACATATTTCAGAAGTCAACAAAAATGCTGCGTTGGGCAGGGCAATTGTTAACTTATATCTGATCTGCCACCTTTTATGAAGAATTAAGCAATTATTAATTTCAGCTCGTTCAAGCTCCCACCCTGATTTACTCAGTGGAATTCTAATTATTCTGGTATAGCTCTGTTTAGGATGTATTTAGTAAACTGATTGAGTACATTCAAAATGATTAAATCGACGTTAAATTTGTATATTTACAAATTACAGATTTAATAATCAACTTAGTTTTAAGAGTTTTTAAAAAATGTGAATAATCTGTAAAAGAAAATACTCATCATCGTATGATGGTATGGTGTTTTATGTAAGAAGTCACTTGCAGATTTTAGGTTTGACTTGCCTGCAACTGGTACTTTCTTCTCCAGTTGGGTTTTTGGGTTCTGTGCAGATAGGTCACTGGAGTTCTCGCGCCTCTGGTCAAGATTAAAGGCGCTGCACGTTCCAAGTACGATCAGGGAGTAACTGCAAAGCTGGTCCTGCGTCTCTAAGACCCTCTAATGATAGTGTCTAGCTCGATGTCAGGCCACTTCTGCCCTCACTTTGTTTCAGAGATTAGTACCCTCAGCTGGTACCACCAACTGATATGGTAAAAGAATAGAAACAAATGCCCTGTGAGTATTGAGTTTCCCGACACATGCTTATGTATCCCCATCTTCCTATTCCACCATTCCATCTACCTTAGAATTTACCCTCGATGAGAATTAAGCTTAATCCCTCGAGAGAAAACTTTCTTTACATTTAAATTGAATAGCCTTATATTTACTTTACATTCAAATTAAAAGGTTAATAGTATAGATGGAATATGTTTATATTTACATCTACACTGGTTGAAAAATGTTCACAAAATAGGTTGAATATGTTTTCATTTACATTTACACTGGTTGACAAGCTTGAAACTTTAATTAATTTTAAAGTGCATATGTTTACATAGACGTTTACACTGGTTTGAAATGTAAATATTATAATTATCATGTACATCATTTCTTTCATCTTTCCCTCCCTGCTCCATATGGAACTTGGGACTACCTATGCTTTTAATTCTCTTTGAGAAACTAGCAATAAAGCAGTCACCAGTCCTTGCAGTGGTGATTCATAAAATAATCATTCTATATGCTGAGGTTGCCAGCCTCACATGACTTGGACATCCACTAGCCATTTTAACATACTAATATTCACATGGCAATATATACATATTAGTTCACATGTTAGTAATGAAAAATATAGAATGTAAAATGTATAATTTACGCCAACCTTGGCTCATAGACTGTTTTCTCAGAGGAATAAAGTTAAGGCACTAGCAGATGCCCTTTTACACGTTTCTGGGGTGTTGTTATGTTAACAATGAATTCCCACTATGAATCCGCGTTTTCAGTTTCCTCATATCCAGGTTGTCCTTGCTAAATGGTAGCTTTTATTCTGGGATCTGAAGTCCTCAAAATTGCCCAAACAATGTTCCGGTCCGATATATGAATCTTGATTCTAACTCTGGTGTCGTAGATTTCCGATAGGAGAATTAAGACTAGGTTTGGTCCCTTCTGAATAGGTCTGAACAGGTGATAGACTCAGTGAGAGTTAGTGAAAGGTAATAGAATTTCCACACACGTGAGATGATAGATTTGATATAGTGGCTGTCTCTGAAAGCGGAAAGAATTCTTCTCTCTCTCTCACCTATCTTCTACAACAGTTGTTACAGCGTCAGACAGACTACACCAATATACATATTACGTATATTTCTATCACTCACAGGCACGCACATACACGTGACGACAGGTAAACACACAGACGTGGGAAAACTATAACAATGATATATATATTATCTAGAACGAGCTGACCAAACACGATTATTTAGTTCAAGAGCGATTTTAATATCAGGAAAAAATCGGCTCACAACATCAAAGAAAGTACATCAAGGAAAATACATATACACATAGTCATAAAAAATCAAGGAATGTTGCAAGGATGATAGCCCCGTTATAGTGTTAACTCTAGGTTTAGCCCGGCCCCGTTAAGAGAACAGATTTTGGCGCCCGAGTCACAGATACATAGGGTTTGAGTCTAAGAGTTGTCTTTGTTTTATCTCGTAATTATATGCACAGAGTTTGAAAAAAATCTGATTTAACCTAAGACAAAAACACAAGAACTCTAGCCTTAGCAACAAATTATGCAGATTGAAAAAAAAACAAATAGGACAGCAACAGGGTGTCAAAGATATAATAGTGAAAAAATATCACTCAAACCAGCGTACACTCATTCATTCCGCCATGGCTTCTCACACTAGTACTCACGACTTTGCTTGCTGCCTCTTGGAACACATTGATTTTAGATTTTCACACAGACTCAAAAAATGCAGTCTACTGCCAAGAAGTCCCCAGTTCCAAAAGACCTGTTTAACTTGGAGTCTCCGGGAACGACTACTTGGGTATGCAAATTTGTTCAAATGTCTGATTAAGTCACCTAACAATTATTCCAGGCGCGGGAGTTAACAGAGCACAGTGTCAATAGCGTAGGTTTCTAAAAAAATGATGAATGTCAGGTCGGTGCCTTCCCTCAGTATAGGATTCACTTTAGTCACACCACAGATTTGTCCACAAGATATAATCTAGTCGGGAAATGATTGTTAATATTCACGCCACCAGGCAGCAAATTATATAGAGTTTCTAGAAGAAATTAAGTGCTGGCTCCAAGGTCCAGTATTTATCATTACAGTCTTTGAAAACCCGTTATAGGGATATTAGTATTTCTGTCTAACTTGCACCGTCAGATCAGTGTTACTTGAGAAAACCCACGTGGTTCAAAATAAGGACTGTCTATTTCTTCACAAGTATGGAAACTACTACCAGGTGCTGGTAAAGTTAGGGTCACCCCAAAACTTTCACTGTGTGGAGGAAAAATAACACATATAATATAATAAACAGAATCTGTACTGGTTAAAACTTACATTTAAACTTGCAAGCAGAGAGCTTTGCTTATCATTTAAACTTCCCGTGACGTAAGTTATATTTAAAAATCAGCACTCCTCATAAATTAGGAACACGTGCGTATCCCGTCATCATTCCTGAGGCTCGATTCTAGAGTTTATACGTTAGTTTAGAAAAATACACTCGACTGAGTATTAGCAGTTAAATTAAATTTATAAATAGCTACAATTGCCGTTATAAGCTAGAAATTTTAATTAGTCTGCTTTCCACTGAATGCTTCCCTAGAAAATATAATAGCCTACCACTTTATTTCTCTTCTGCGCTAAAGAAATTAGATTTAAATGAATTAAGCGATTTAACACTTTAACACTCACAAAATCTATATATCTATCATATTAATTACCTCAACCACAGAATTACAGGTAGTCGCACAACTTAAGAATAAAATTGCTGAAAATATTTCTGGAAGTCTAGAAGTTCGACAAATTGCCGAAACAAACTGAGATCTTCGCTAACAGCTATTCTGTTTTTCGAGCGACCTATCTACTGTGGAGTCTATGAGCGAGAATGAAATTAAAGTTTCAAACTTGGCCAATATCTTAAAATCAGACAAAGGGCCCAAACTTATTTCGCCAAGCGAAATTATCTCCCCTACTCCCAACATTTACGTCCGCTTAACGCGTGTCGTAACTGTCACCTACTGACCACGATGTACGCGTGTCAGTTTCAAATCCCAGACAGCCTGACTCCATTGCCCAAGTGAGCGCCGTGTCAGTTTGGGATTTTCCAGCCAAATGTCTGGATACTGCCCGGTGCAGATGTAAAGTATCACACCTCACCGGGACTAATGCCGAGAAGAAGCTCGCGCGCTCGGTGAGAATGTAGACGATTTGCTACGTCCTATGTTCAGCGAACCGACTTATCACGCCTTATGACGCCCTGACATCTACGTAATATCGTCCTAGCGCGATTCTCAGTTTAAGAGAAAGGAAAACAGGTAAAGTTTGCGAATTATATGAAAATAATATTCGCAAAACGAATGGATGAAAAATACACAGAAAAAAAAAATACAGAGATAATAAAAGAGAGAATTTGGGTGAAAGAATAGGAAGAAGATGTAGGAAATTAAATGAATATAAACCCTACGTGACAGAGCCTCCCCCCTTTAAGATATGGAAGCACTCCATGTCTACGTTATGGAGTTTAATTTCCTATAACCGTAGCTTCGGGGTGTCTGTCTTCTTCCCTCTCCTCTTCCCCTCCATCTCTGTCCAATTCCTACTCAAGTCCACTCCTCAAAGTTTCCTTCCCCTGGAATGTCTCATATGCGCGCTTGAAAGAGCGTCGCCGCTTCTGACATTTTTGAAAGATTTCCTGTGATAGCGGTGGAATATCCCTGCCACTATCATCATCTTCGTCAGTTTTGGCGATCGTCAGGAGATGGTCGGAGGTTGGCACTGGTTTTTCCAAGTATCTCTTTAAGAGATTTAAATGGAAAACCTTCTCCTTTCCTTCAATAGAGATCTGGTAGTTAGCCTTAGAAATCTTTTTCAGGACGGTAAACGGCCCTTGCCATCCGATCTTCAGTTGGTTGTTCTCGGTAGGGAGCAACACCAAAACTTTCTCTCCTGCTTCCAGTTCTCTCTCTTCCGCGACTTTCCTGTATCGGTTAGCGTGCTTTGTGCGTGCTCGCTTAAAGTTAGTCGTTGCTAGGTCCCACCCTAGTTTCAACCGTTCCTTTAAAACCGACACATATTTACTTGCTGAGACGACTGTCTCATCCGCCTTCTCGTCTGTCAGAGACTGAAGTAAGGCTTCAAGCGGGCCCTTAATGGGTCTGCCAAATAAGAGTGTAGCTGGCGGAAATCCTGTGGAAGTATGAGGAGATTCTCTGTAGCCAAATAATGCTGCAGGAATACAGAGATCCCAATCTTCAGGTTTCACTTGTGCCAGCTTACTTAGCATCATGGTGAGGTTTCCATTAGCACGTTCCACGAGCCCATTTCCGGCCGGAGTATATGGCTTAGTGTGGATGTGTTGGGTCCTCAAGATCTTAACGATCTCATCCATCAACAGGTTTCGGTATGGAGATCCATTATCCGTCAACACTTGCTGAGGGAATCCCAACCGAGTGAAAATCTGCACGAGGGCTTCTGCGACATGCTTGGCATCTGCGCATGTTAGCGGGATAGCTTCTGCCCATAAAGTGCATGTATCGACTAAGGTCAGGATGAACCTGTTCCTTCTTTTAGTCCTTTCGAAAGGCCCTAAAATGTCGATCACAACCCGTTCGAATGGTGTTCCCATTATTGGCATTTCACCCATGTGGACTGGGGGGGTCCGTTGCTTGGGTGGTACACGTTGGCACTGGGCACAGGATTTGACATATCTGATAATATCAGTATTTACTCCTGGCCACCAATAATGAGTGGTTATACGTTGGTTTGTGGCGTTCTGTCCCATATGTCCGCTAAAGGAAAGAGAGTGCCCCATTTCTAGGATTTGGCTTCTGTACTGTTTCGGTACTAGGAGCTGGTTGTAACCTTGGTCAGGCTTGCCCGTTCTCCGATAAAGTACGCCATCCTCAGAAAAAATGTCCCCGTGCTGTTTGGGTTCCTTAGCCATGGGCAGTTTCCTAAAGCAGGGTGCCAAAGTAGGGTCCTTGTATTGCGCTTCTTTAAGTTCCATAGGTAACAAATTAGGCGCAGGCTCCCGTCCCTTCTTGGTTTGCCCTCTCTTGTAGTTACTGCTGCCACAATCGGCTCTTCCGGTTTCCCAATACACACGTATCTCCCGCCAAGTATGACTGGGTAGATGGGATCATCCATAACAGCCGCTTTGATCACACCTCTGACAAAGTCAGAGTGTATCTCCACCAATGCGATGGGAAGCGCTGTAGGTGCATCACTCTTACGAACTCCACAAAGTTTGACGGTCTCGCCTGTCTCTTGACCGGGTTTAACCAGGTTTCTGGCAACAATGCAATCGTAAGAAAGCCCCGTGTCAAATAAGCAAGAAGTTTGAGAACCGTTCAAAGTAACAGTACATCGCGTTGAGGGTCTATCCCCAACAGGTTGGGAATCACTGTCAATAATTCCGCCTTGCGAGACTGTCAATAAGCATCCGATGCGTTTCGGCTCGGTGTGCTCGCTCTGATCATATGTCCCGTGCTCAGGGGTTCTCCCTTTGCCACCTTGTCCTTTCTGGCTACGCTGCCATGTAGGGCGGTCGGGTTGATCAGACTGTTTGGGGTGGTTGGGGTACTTGTTCTTGTAGAAAACTTGGATTTTTCAGGAGGGGGTTTTGAGGTCCAAGTTTTCTCTGTGTTGTTAAAACTGGTTTAGAAGAGAAGGAGATGCCTTTGATCTAGTTTATTTTTTCGAAAATGCTCCTCTGTCGGTTTCCGCTTTGTGGCCGGTAGTTCAGCCAGCGCATTGTGATAACGCTCAGACTTTTCCAAAATGTCTTCAAGTTTTTCTGCCCCCTGCTCAGCGAGAAATCTCCGGGTATCAGCAGACAAAGTGTTCTTTATTTGTTCAGTTAGAACAAGTTCCTCAAGACCTTCATAGGTAGAGGGGAGCTGCGAAAGCTCAAGGCACTTTTGTTAGATATCCCTTAAGACGAGATGAGAACTGGTGAAAAGTTTCAGAATTCTCTTTCCGGCTGTTGCGAAACAGTTGCAAAAACTTGCGAGCGTTCATTTCAAAGCGCTCCAGTAACGCTTTCTTCACCACATCGTAGTCGGCTTGTTGGCTACTTTCCAGCTTAGAATAAACATCATAAGCAGAACCTTTTAGGGCCTGGGAAAGTTTCATATTCCAACGCGACCTCTCTAACCCGTACAGAGTTGCAATTTTCTCAAATTTTTCTAACCATGTGTCAATCTTCTCATTTGGACAAGGAAAAGATTCAAGAGTGAAAGACATAGCATTTAGTTGAAGAGATTGAGTGTTAGCAGGGTCATTTAAGGAAGAATGAGGAGAAGACTCTCCATTGCTGGAGGTAGAGGCAGCACCACGGCTTTGGAACTCTAGAGTTTTAAGAGCCAACTCATGCTGTCTGTTTTCTCATTCTCTCTCCTTCTCTGCTGTCTCTCCTTCTCCTTTTTCCACCATGCTGTCTCTCCCTCCCTCTCCTTCTCATGTTGTCATCTTCTCTCTTTCCTCATGCTGCATCCTGCGAATTTCCATTTCCTCATCCATCTTCTTCTGCTGTAAAAGCTTCAGTGTCCTCCTAGCTGTCTTCTTATCTTTTCCTCTCCGCATCATATCTCTCCAAGTTCGTCTCTGACAAAAGCTTTCGCTTCCTCTCCTTCCAGTCCCTCCCTCTCTCGCTTCGTCCCTTGAGAAGATGTTGTCTAAGCTTTGCCCTCTCGGCCATATTATGGTCAGTGACTGAGACACGTGGAGATACGAAAATAGGAAAAAGAATAACCTGGTTCCTACCACTTTACGAGAAAAAAAAAACCAAAAATTCAAAAGATTGATATTCCTTAACCCTGGGATACCTCCTCCAAATAAAAATCTAACTATCGCTGCTATTATCGGCAATAAAGCACTCAATGCAAAACACGACTACGCCAAATAAATGGTAGTTAAGATTACAACTGAAAAATAAGTTGCTACAGTGGAAAAGCAAAAGAATATTGCAAAAATTAAAGAGAAAAAAAACTCCCTTAATTTTTTAAAAAAATCCACTATAAGTTCGCCCCTGAAGTCAGATCGGGTAAGGGAGGGAATTAATCTGGACAAAAAGTCCGAAACACACTCCTTAACTTAGTTCAAAACTCCGCCGTTTCTGCCTCAGTTACCCAGTGAATGTTTTATACACTCACCACTTTACCAGCATTTAGTATTACAATCAGCAGTTAACATATATCCCGACAAAATCAACCTGTAACCAAAATGTATATTATTCAAAGATGCTGTGGAAAAAAAACTTATAGTTTGTGTGGTCAGCACGCCCGTAAACAGATCGCTAGTCTAGGGGGAAATTATCTTAAAGATATAACAACTCACAAGACATCACACTCTTACTCTATATCAGAATACAGAATCTTAAGTTCAAAATCCAGATAGACGAGTCCACGTTTGTCGTACTCGTCTTCCTATTCTAAGTTCAAAGACCGGAAACGAGCCCTCATTTGTCGTACTCGTCTTCCTATTCTAAGTTCAAAAGACCGGAAACGAGCCCTCATTTGTCGTAGATTTCCGATAGGAGAATTAAGACTAGGTTTGGTCCCTTCTGAATAGGTTGAATAGGTGATAGACTCAGTGAGAGTTAGTGAAAGGTAATAGAATTTCCACACACGTGAGATGATAGATTTTGATATAGTGGCTGTCTCTGAAAGCGAAAAGAATTCTTCTCTCTCTCACCTATCTTCTACAACAGTTGTTACAGCGTCAGACAGACTACACCAATATACATATTACGTATATTTCTATCACTCACAGGCACGCACATACACGTGACGACAGGTAAACACACAGACGTGGGAAAACTATAACAATGATATATATAGATCTAGAACGAGCTGACCAAACACGATTATTTAGTGCAAGAGCGATTTTAATATCAGGAAAAAATCGGCTCACAACATCAAAGAAAGTACATCAAGGAAAATACATATACACATAGTCATAAAAAATCAAGGAAATGTTGCAAGGATGATAGCCCCGTTATAGTGTTAACTCTAGGTTTAGCCCGGCCCCGTTAAGAGAACAGATGATGGCGCCCGAGTCACAGATACATAGGGTTTGAGTCTAAGAGTTGTCTTTGTTTTATCTCGTAATTATATGCACAGAGTTTGAAAAAAAAAATCTGATTTAACCTAAGACAAAAACACAAGAACTCTAGCCTTAGCAACAAATTATGCAGATTGAAAAAAAAAACAAATAGGACAGCAACAGGGTGTCAAAGATATAATAGTGAAAAAATATCACTCAAACCAGCGTACACTCATTCATTCCGCCATGGCTTCTCACACTAGTACTCACGACTTTGCTTGCTGCCTCTTGGAACACATTGATTTTAGATTTTCACACAGACTCAAAAAAGGCAGTCTACTGCCAAGAAGTCCCCAGTTCCAAAAGACCTGTTTAACTTGGAGTCTCCGGGAACGACTACTTGGGTATGCAAATTTGTTCAAATGTCTGATTAAGTCACCTAACAATTATTCCAGGCGCGGGAGTAAACAGAGCACAGTGTCAATAGCGTAGGTTTCTAAAAAAATGATGAATGTCAGGTCGGTGCCTTCCCTCAGTATAGGATTCACTTTAGTCACACCACAGATTTGTCCACAAGATATAATCTAGTCGGGAAATGATTGTTAATATTCACGCCACCAGGCAGCAAATTATATAGAGTTTCTAGAAGAAATTAAGTGCTGGCTCCAAGGTCCAGTATTTATCATTACAGTCTTTGAAAACCCGTTATAGGGATATTAGTATTTCTGTCTAACTTGCACCGTCAGATCAGTGTTACTTGAGAAAACCCACGTGGTTCAAAATAAGGACTGTCTATTTCTTCACAAGTATGGAAACTACTACTAGGTGCTGGTAAAGTTAGGGTCACCCCAAAACTTTCACTGCGTGGAGGAAAAATAACACATATAATATAATAAACAGAATCTGTACTGGTTAAAACTTACATTTAAACTTGCAAGCAGAGAGCTTTGCTTATCATTTAAACTTCCCGTGACGTAAGTTATTATTTAAATCCCCACCACTCCTCAAAAATTAGCAGCCCTCCAGATCTTCTCACAGTCTCCCAATGAAATTAGGAACACGTGCGTATCCCGTCATCAATTCCTGAGGCTCGATCCCCCATTTCTAGAGTTTTATACGTTAGTTTAGAAAAAAACTACTCGACTGAGTATTAGCAGTTAAATTAAATTTATAAATAGCTACAATTGCCGTTATAAGCTAGAAATTTTAATTTTATTCTGCTTTCCAGCTGAATGCTTCCCTAGAAAATATAATAGCCTACCACTTTATTTCTCTTCTGCGCTAAAGAAATAGATTAAAATGAATTAAGCGATTTAACACTTTAACACTCACAAAATCTATATATCTATCATATTAATTACCTCAACACAGAATTACAGGTAGTCGCACAACTTAAGAATAAAAATGCTGAAAATATTTCTGGAAGTCTAGAAGTTCGACAAATTGCCGAAACAAACTGAGATCTTCGCTAACAGCTATTCTGTTTTTCGAGCGACCTATCTACTGTGGAGTTTATGAGCGAGAATGAAATTAAAGTTTCAAACTTGGCCAATATCTTAAAATCAGACAAAGGGCCCAAACTTATTTCGCCAAGCGAAATTATCTCCCCTACTCCCAACATTTACGTCCGCTTAACGCGTGTCGTAACTGTCACCTACTGACCACGATGTACGCGTGTCAGTTTCAAATCCCAGACAGCCTGACTCCATTGCCCAAGTGAGCGCCGTGTCAGTTTGGGATTTTCCAGCCAAATGTCTGGATACTGCCCGGTGCAGATGTAAAGTATCACACCTCACCGGGACTAATGCCGAGAAGAAGCTCGCGCGCTCGGTGAGAATGTAGACGATTTGCTACGTCCTATGTTCAGCGAACCGACTTATCACGCCTTATGACGCCCTGACATCTACGTAATATCGTCCTAGCGCGATTCTCAGTTTAAGAGAAAGGAAAACAGGTAAAGTTTGCGAATATATGAAAATAATATTCGCAAAACTAATGGATGAAAAATATACAGGAAAAAAAGAAATACAGAGATAATAAAGAGAGAATTTGGTGAAAGAATAGGAAGAAAATGTAGGAAATTAAATGAATATAAACCCTACGTGACATCTGGCAAGGTCTGGATTTCGTCTTGGCATGCGATTCTCACAGTATACTAGACTTGCAAAAAATGTCATATTATATTGTAAGTTTCCTGCCCCTGCTTTGCAGGGCTTTTGGGGCAAACGCCCAATCGACGCAATTGTTATTCCTCAAAGTATCAGCCAATCTTATTTGAACGTTTACATTTGTGGCCACTTTATGATGAAATATTTTGCATGACTCATCTAGTGCAAAATTTCAAACGTTACTTTTCTAAAATTGGGCTGTAAACATCCGATTATTACTTGGTCAAGTTACGTCTCTCACACTTCAACATGTCCTCCCAGATTGGGGGATTAACTGACTTGCCTATCCCACGTAATTCAACCGTCGTTATCAGAGTATGACGGCGCAATTCGGCCGTTTTGTCTGAACATTTCGTGGTTTATCCGCACCTCCAATATGCAAGTCTATTATTCTGTATAATTGTAAAGGATTACTCCCATCTTGTGCAAGCACCGTCATTAGCCTTTCACCTGGGATCAAATGTGGGGCCGTCACGTTTTTGTTACCCAATTAGTCCCTCATGGATGGACCGACGAAATGAAGTGAATTGAAATGTGAAAGTTGTGTAAACAGTGTGCTTCAGATGAGTTTTCTGTGTTGGCAAATAAGGGCAGGACAGAGAGAAATAACAAAATATCACGCGCACAGGAATGTAATCCAATCCTACTGGAGTGGACATGAAAGCGCACAAACCGTTTTGTGACAACGTGGTGCATCCTGGAAACAGACGGCATTTCAAGGATCGAGTAGCCATCCTAAAGTGGCACAACACCACAATACTCCTTGTGGTGAACCATGCTGAGAACCCAGCATTGCACTCTAAGCTGGGGGAAAATTACTAAAGTCCGGGTTAACTCCGGCTTTAACCTGGTTGGCTGCGTGGAAGAGGCTATCACAATGGAAAGATGACAACTGAGGAGAGTGTGAGGTGGGTGTGAGTGGGATGTGAGGATTCCCTGAGAGAACCCAGAATCAGAGCACAATATTTAAAATAAAATAAAGAAGGGAAACCCCAGGCATGAAACAGTAAATAAATAAATATGACAAACATAAAGGTCACGTGTTTCAGGCACTCGTCAGAAATAAAGAAGTAGAAAACTAGACAACAGAAAAACCACAGACGTGAGTGGCTTACCGGGGAATCGAACCCAGGACCTTTCGAACGATACCACCGCCTAGCTACGGAAGCGAATCTCACCTCCCTCCTCGCCAACTAGGCATCACAAAAACAGTGCCCCGCAGACAGGGGTCATCAGCGCGATTCGCAACACAGAACATCGGACAAGTTGTTCCCCGCTGTTATACAGAAGTCATCAGCTTTTTTTTTAGCTATGTAACCCATTTAGGAGCCGCGCTAGCGTAGTGGTTACAACACCGCTCTGGCGACCGGGTGATTCAGGATGAAACCCGGGCTACGGCATTTGAGGATTTTTCGTCGACCGGGATTTGGACTGGATTAACTCGAGACCTGGCGAGCACATTTGAAGAAGAGGCCGTCGACCAGGGACTGGCGGCTCCTGAGCCGACCCAGCTCTAATGGGTACCTCCGAAAACGGCGAGTATCTGCCTGAATGGCGAGGGACACTTGTCTCTGTACAAGAAAATAGGATACTCACGTAAAAATCAATGTCAGGTTAGACATTAAAAATAACCTGAGATTTCGCTTCGAGTATTAGCGGGCGTACGGGAAAAAAAATGTAACCCATTTGATTGTCAGATAAAGGCTGTGGACCATTTTGATTATCCAATGAAGTCTATAGACCGCTTTGGTTGTTCGATGAGGGCTGTCAACCCCTTCTTGGAAAAAAAATGCACATCAAAGCGCATACGTTTTTTATTTTATTTTACATTTTAAATTTTGCGTACATGGACCGCCTAGAATCTATTAATGGACCGCCTAGAATCTATTAATGGACCCCTAAGAAACCTTATCCTAGATCTGTAATGTAGATAATACAAAGGATTTTTCAACTTGGCATTGGCGTGAAGAGAACAACAAACACAGCAGCCTTAGTCAAATAACAACAAAAACAGTGTGAAGATTTACAGTGCACACGTGCATTTGGTTAATTGTTCACTTGTGTGTGACAACAGTGACAGACTAAAATACATTTTGATATTTGAGTCATCAAGTACTGTTGCTATTTAACCTTTCCGCCGCAGCGTTAAGAAAAGAAAAAAAAGCAAATAAACAAATAACATGGACGTCTCGCACGCTCCAGACATCCAAGCGGGCGGTTGAATGACATGCGTACATGCGCATTCGCCAAGCGCCGTAGAATCGTCACTTCTTTTATGACTTCCTGTTCCTCCAGTGACCATAATGCAACGGAAATGGCGGCGGCCAAGCGATAGGAAACTGAATCCAAACTTGCGACGGTGATACAGCCTGGAAGTGCACAACTTTGTTCTATTTTCCACCACATATAAATCCCAGTCAGCAAAAATCACTACAAAATCCACGCGACCCTTAACTGAGCTGACAGTGAAGCGGGTGGAGGGGGGAAGAAAGGCCAATCGAATTGTCATTTTAGCGAAACTACGAGATCATTTCATTGATTGTTTTAATTTGGCAGAGATATCCGTGGTAATTGATTGACTGTTAGCACGGCTGACGTGAAAGTAGGCACATATGGATGTACCGCATCAACAGACCACGACCTCTGAATCTCTGTCGACTGCCATCATTGTTGCTGGCTTACCGTCTGCGGATCTATAACTTTCATGTTTGAAATTTTCATGCTGAGGGTTTCACAAATAAAAAAGTCACGTGATGGCGGAAGTAGTTATACATTTGGTCAGAAAGAAAAAACCGAACAATTTGTTTTCGTCACTTTTTTGTTATGCACGTGTGTGTTTGCGTGTGTGCGTTTCCACGGCCTCTAAAGCCAATTAAATTGACATCCCTATATAAGTATGGTTTAATGGTAAGAATGGCAGCCCTCGAAGCAAACAATTTGCGTTCGATTTCCGGCTGATTTGCCATTTGCCTTTTATTTTTCGTTCATTCATCTATGTATAGTCTTTATAAGTGTGTTTCTACTAGTTTCCGAAAGTCTGTGTTCATTGACTGGCTTACTTAGTTGAATGTGATTGTTACCGTACTGAATATTGGCAGTTTAGTATATGTACATGCAACATGTGTGAATGGATTAATGTCTTTGGGACTGAGTAAATTTGACACCGAACGAATTGAGACTCTTGAGATGTGGATGTATAGAAGAATGGGGCGTATCTCATGGAAAGAGAAGAAAACAAATAAGGAGGTCCTAGAACATCCAGGTATGAAAAGAGAACTAATGAGGGAGGTCAATGTTTGGCAGCTAAAATACTTTGGCCACATAAAAAGGCATAACACCTTGCAGAAGACCATAACAGAAGGGAGAGTTGAAGGCAAACGTGCAGGGTGAAGACAGCGCTATAAGTGGGAAGATAACATCAAGAGATGGACAGGAAAGAGTCTATCAGAGTGCACCACCAAGACAAGAGACAGAAGACGTTGGAGATCCATTACAGCCAACCTTCGTTGTGGAGATTGCAGCTAATGATGATGATGAATATTTGAAACCAGAATATTAAGTAAATACATTAGCACCTGTGCGTTCTTAGGGCGATACCGGATATAAAAGGTTCGATGTAAACAACACCCATATTAAAATATAAAGGAGACATTTTAGACACTGTTGTTAAATCTAATCTCCCACATGAGAAGTTGCATTTAGTATATCACACCATTGGAAACACAGAACAACAACCCGAGGACCTGGAAACACTCTGGCTGAAATTCAAGGACATCATAAAGACAGCTGCAGCAGAAGCATGTGGTGAAGTTCGACTTGGGAACAAGAGAAAGAGGACACCTTGGTGGACAGAGGAAGTCAAAGAGAAAATAAGAGAGAAGAAAATGGCATGGAAACAATACTTAGGAGCTAAAAACACAGCAGGAAAAACAGATAAATATAGAGAATACATGACACTCAGAACAGAAGCAACGGTGGCAGCAAAACAGAAGTCCTGGGAAGAATTTAGAGAAAAGCTAGAAAGTGTTGCGCAAGAAAACCAGAAATTGTTCTATAAGACCCTAAAGAACATGAGGAAGGAAAAACAGTGCCCTCTTAAATTTATAAAGGACAAGCAAGGCAAATTGCTTACTGCCCCAAAAGAAGTAATGGAAAGATGGAAAGAATATTTTTCAGAACTCCTGGATGGTGAGCAAGGTCATACAGCAGAAATGATAACCACTGGTTGACTTAAAGATGGAAGAACCGAAGGCAGCACTGGAGAAAATCAAGATGTGCAATGCAGCAGGCCATGATGGTATAACACCAGAAATGGTTAAGTACATGGGAGCATCAGGCGACCTATTACTCCTAAGGGTCCTACAGACAGCGTGGTGCAACAAGACCATACCAAAGGATTGGGAGATTGCCATAATAACACCGATTTTTAAAAAGGGTGACAACCGACAATGTGGAAACCATAGAGGCACATTCTTTCTCAATGTCCCTGGTAAAATCTACTCTAGAATCCTGGAGCAGAGACTCAGACGCCTAGCTGAGCCACAAATGGATGAGGTCCAGTGTGGCTTCCGAGCAAACCGAAATACTCAAGACCTAATCTTCACACTCAGACAGCTGAGTGAAAAGGCTCTTGAGTATAAGAGTGAGATCCATCTTTGCTTCTTAGATCTGGAAAATGCATTTGACAAGGTTCCCTGGAACAAACTCTGGGACTGTTTGGCAAGGAAGAACATTCCATCACCTCTGATGCATGCTATACAGAGCTTCTACAAGTCTTGCAGAAATTATGTGAGGACGGCAAACCATAAGTCAGAAGAATTCAAGACCATCACTGGCGTAAGACAAGGTTATATCCTGTTACCTTATCTTTTCATACTCCTCATTGACGATGTCATCAAGGCACGTAAGGAGAGGACAGGAAAGTATTCAGTGGGGTACTGGAAGATGAAACAGGTCTGTATTTCAGAGCTGGCCTTTGCTGATGATGTTGCCCTGATTGCTAAATCGGAGGCACATCTTCAATCCAACCTGCAAATCTGGAAGGAAGAGCTGGAGAAGAGAGGGATGATCATAAGCTGCTCTAAAACAAAATCCATGGTGATGTCACGAGAATAAAGAAGACATCAGATTAAGCTGGGAGAATAGGTCCTGGAGCAGGTCGACCACTTTAAATACCTTGGAGCTATTATAGACCTAAAGGGAGGCATCAAAGAAGAGTTGGCTACCCGAAGAGCAGCAGATGGGAGACTTTTTCAGGCCGTAAATCGAGGATTCCTCAGCAAAAGAGAAGTTGGTAAGAAGACGAAGATGGCTGTATCCCGCTACCTATGTCCCAGTTTTGGCGTATGGATGCGAGTCATGGGCAATGACTACAACCCACAAAAGACAGATCCAAACCTCAGAAATGAGGTATCCGAGGAAAGTGGTTGAAGTAACAAGAAGAGACATGGTCCGCAACCAGACGATACGTCAAGGCCTAAAAACACACACACACACACAACACCAATATTGACCTACATGAGACGCATTCCACACTGTTGAAGATTCTAATGATTCTCCTATTTTGTATATTGTACTTATTTATTATATCATACCAGGACGTGTCGATGTATTCACAGAAGAATACAGATTATGATATGTATGTATGTGTGTATGCATATGTGTTTGTGTTTGTTTGTATTAATGTATATAGGTAGTCGCGGTGGACCTGGGTGCACAATAAGCTGTTGAATAATAATCAAAATCTATAATTCTCGCCGTTTGTACGCCGGTCACATCTAAGGGATGCAACTGTGGTTGAAAGTTAGACATTAATTGTATTGTTTCCCTTATATGTACTCTCCCGAAAATAGCAACACTCAACGAAGAAAAGTCGGTGTAGAACCCAGTTTCATTCCGGAAACGGATTTAACTCATCATTTTGTTAAAAATAACCTTAAAATGTAAGTTTTTGATTGTTTCTTCGTCTGAACGCAAAAAACGGACTATTGAGTGGCACGCGTTTGGTCATAAAAGTCTTGCATCGGAATTCGAATGATCCAGAAATTATCACTGGCAGTAATAAGAGAGAACAAGTCTTAATTCCTCGCATTGACTTAGAATCGAGCGAGCGCAGTTTGCCATTTAGGATGCGACGTCGTCAATTCCCAGTGATTTTAGCATTTGCAATGAAGATCAATAAGGCGCAAGGACAATCTTTTGATCACGTAGAAGTTTTCCTTCCTGAACCTGTTTTCAGACACGGCCAGCTCACCCGAAGAACAAATCACGAAAGCTTGAAAGTTTTTGTTAAAAACACTTTTTATTAGGGAACATTCTTTGAAACAAATCCACGCACTTTCAAAAAAAAATGTCATCAAAGAACTTTTATATTGAATTAAATAATATTGTAAAAATATATTACAGTTTTTGATTTACTTCCATCATTATTGACGGGTTATTGCTAGTAATAATAATAATAGCCCCTTCAGTCATAACTGACTATGGGAATGCGCCCCTGAGGTGACAGCCCTCAGCTGCTTATTTTCTTGGTGTACCTTTCGACGTTTTCTCCTCTCTTCTATTTGTTGTGAGAGCTTCTTTTCGTCAAATCTGAGGTGGCGCCGTAGAAAGCATCGCCATTTGGTGCGATCGGCAGCTTCAATCTACCAGGTTGCTGGATTTATATCCTGTGCCCTCGTGTCTCTCTTACACACATCTTTGAACCTCAGCTGCGTTCGCCCAACTGTTCTCCCGCCATCTGCCAGTTGTCCGTAGAAAATATCTTTCGGGATGCGCCCATCTTCTATGCGGCGGACATGGCCAAGCCAGCGTAGTCTGCGCTGTCTAAGTAATCTATACATGCGTTGAAGGCCAGCAAGTGACAACACCTCGATATTTATCACTTTGTTCTTCCATGAAATACCGAGGATGTGGCGTAGGCACCGTAGATGGAATGTATTGAGCCTTCTTTCTTGCTTGGCATAGGTTGTCTATGTCTCGCTGCCATACAGAAGTGGACGCAGGCGTTATATACTGTTGTGAGTTTGGAGTTTCCCCAAACACGTGTTGTGAGGCGGGCAAAGGTAGCTGCAGCTTTGCCAATGCGGCTGTCAATTTCTGTGTCCAGAGAGAGTTTATCATTGATGGTAGACCCCAGGTATGTGAAGTGGTGCATCACTGCCAATTCATAGTTATCAATAGTGATAACTGGTGCAGCACCGACATCCTGACTCAGTTGTTGAATAGATGTCGTAAAATGTAAACGTCCATTTCAGTGATTTGTGCATGGCGACAGATCTGTCATTTGGGAAAGTCAATCTTTGATAAAAATCACAAATTCAACATCACGTGCCATAATGGAAGTTTTCTTCAGCCCGTACCGGTATATGTATGTAAACATGTGTAAGTATACTATTGTGTGTGTGTCAAAACTCTACATAATTCCAAAGTGACAAATAATAAGAAATATTAGTGTGACCGGATGGCCCACCCTAGCATCAGCCGTACCATTAGTTGATATAGAAGGAGTTAGAACGAGAAAAGCAAATACGGCGTTTTCTCACATAACACTGTATATGCAGGTTACAAGGGCCGCCCATACGCTACCTTTGGCGGGAGTTGCTAGGTAACGATTGACGTCACCTAATTTACATAAGCTGGTAACGATATTACTAAGACAACGCATTGACGTCAATAGAGGCAGCTAATGAAATAAGTCTCTACGATTTTGGATAACCAATCGAAAGTGGCAAGTCCCCGCACCACTTTGAGCTCAGCCAAA
Organism: Oreohelix idahoensis; assembly: GCA_024509875.1. NCBI lineage: Eukaryota > Metazoa > Mollusca > Gastropoda > Stylommatophora > Oreohelicidae > Oreohelix > Oreohelix idahoensis. Next base: position 62,005 of record JAMPIV010003831.1, read on the forward strand.
ATCGTAGATTTTAGAATCAGTTGTATCTATAGAGCCATGGCACAAGGACGTGATTTTATCTGGTGTTGTATGCAGCCTGACGCTCACCCAGACTGTCACAAATGTCCGGCTCAGTCTTTGAGAATATCAAGACGTTCATCATACCTTCATCTTGCGATATTCAAGACAAGAACTGCAGTATTATATTATCCTATCTGAGTATTATGATTTACATACTCCAGTCTTATTTTATCAAGAAAGTAGCAGGGTCAACCATACTGCACTCTCGTTTTGAACTTTTCCATAGTCTTTACTTTCAGCTAGAGATGCTTTGGTATGAGCACAGAGATTAACCAAGTTATAGAAGCTTGCAGATTGTTGGAAATATCCTATCTTAAAGAAGACGCTCAACGAAATGTCCAAACGCTGATATGTATTAAGAAATCAACAGATGAGAAGGAAATAAGAATGGGAACTGGATACATTTATACCCCAGAAAGTATTGAGATAATTAACGGGAAACTTTGCTCTACCAAACTCATAAACTTGTAAATATTGCCATGGAATGTTCTTCAATGTTGAATAAAGGTTTTAACTGATAGGAAGTTGATTACTTTCCTCAAGTTGAATCGTTGTTGTTGTACAAACATTTATTACAAATAAGGGAGGGAAACCTGAGGCCTGTAAACAGTAAATTAATATGAAATAAATATAAAGGTATGTTATCAGGCACTCGCAGGAAATAAAGAAGTAGAACACCAGACAACAGAAAAACAACAGACATGAGTGGCTTACCCAGGATTTGAACACTGGACCTTCCGTGCGACAACCCCGCCTAGCCATGCAAGCGAATCACACTATCCGCTCTGCCATCAACGCATCATCAAAAAATGATGTTTCAATGGCAGGTCAATAGTGCGAACCACAATACACGACACCAGAAGTCCTCCATGGGCAGTTCAGCCTATTAATGACGCAATCACTTCTGTTGTATTTCTATCAAGCAGTATAGGCCGAATCCAACAAGACCCTTAGGACCTTAATACTGTGTCCAGTAAATGATAGTAGACTAGAACAGTGAGAACAGAATAGTGGGTAGGTTTGGTATTGTACAAACATTTATTACAAATAAGGGAGGGAAACCTGAGGCCTGTAAACAGTAAATTAATATGAAATAAATATAAAGGTATGTTATCAGGCACTCGCAGGAAATAAAGAAGTAGAACACCAGACAACAGAAAAACAACAGACATGAGTGGCTTACCCAGGATTTGAACACTGGACCTTCCGTGCGACAACCCCGCCTAGCCATGCAAGCGAATAACACTATCCGCTCTGCCATCTACGCATCATCAAAAAATGATGTTTCAATGGCAGGTCAATAGTGCGAACCACAATACACGACACCAGAAGTCCTCCATGGGCAGTTCAGCCTATTAATGACGCAATCACTTCTGTTGTATTTCTATCAAGCAGTATAGGCCGAATCCAACAAGTTCTAGTCTACTATCATTTACTGGACACAGTATTAAGGTCCTAAGGGTCTTGTTGGATTCGGCCTATACTGCTTGATAGAAATACAACAGAAGTGATTGCGTCATTAGTAGGCTGAACTGCCCATGGAGGACTTCTGGTGTCGTGTATTGTGGTTCGCACTATTGACCTGCCATTGAAACATCATTTTTTTGATGATGCGTAGATGGCAGAGCGGATAGTGTGATTCGCTTGCATGGCTAGGCGGGGTTGTCGCACGGAAGGTCCAGTGTTCAAATCCTGGGTAAGCCACTCATGTCTGTTGTTTTTCTGTTGTCTGGTGTTCTACTTCTTTATTTCCTGCGAGTGCCTGATAACATACCTTTATATTTGTTTCATATTAATTCGTTGTTGTTGTACCGTTTGGATACTTAGGAACTCTATATCAGTCACGTTTAGAGATAACCTTACCATCAACAAAAGAACGAACGAACCTGGGTCAATCTTCATTCAAGTATTAACATCTCTGGTAGTCAACCAGGACTCCCAACTTGAAAGAATAAGAAACGTACTAGTGTTAGTGGATAGCCACACGAATACTTCCTAACAACTCATTTTACCACCCTGCAATATATCTTATTTGGTGCTGTGTTTAACACACTGCTATATAAGTAACAAATGGGTTTTTTAAATTCTTCTTCACGTGCCATGCCTGGTGGTGTATGGCGATCATGTATCTTCACAGCTTCTTGTCTCCAGTATATTTATCTATTCTGTTGTTGACTTCTGTCCATACCATGATGTCAAACTGTCCAATATTAAATCTCTTTGTCTTCCTCTAGATCTTGTTCCTTCTCCTGAAATCTTTCCTGCTGTTACGATGTATTCCGGCTTCTGCCTTTTCAAGAGGAAAAACAAAACCAATGTGGAACTGATGACAAGAACCATGTCACGGGTTGTCTCCCCTTGCTCTGCAGTAGTGATCCAGCAGTGGCCAAACCCTAGAGTGTCTAATGTGGTTCTTCAAAGGTGTCTACCTTCGCACAAGATTACTCTTAGCAGAGTTGTAGATAGAAGGATAACGATGCTTTTACCTCGAGGTAGTTTCACAAAATATTTCAGAAGTCAAGAACAATGCTGAATGAGTCTTAGCACGTTAACTTTGTACCTGACCCGTCGCCGTTTGTGAAGATGGATATAAATGATTTGCTCGTTCAAGCCCCCAGCTGATTTAATTTAGCGAAATTCCCTTTATTAGCTCGACATATATATATATATGTGTGTATGTGTGTATGTGTGTATGTGTGTATGTGTGTATGTGTGAGTGTGTGTGTGTATGTATGTGTGTATGTATGTATGTGTGTGTATATATATATATATATATATATATATATATATATATATATATATATATATATATATATATATATATATATATATATATATATATATATATATATATTATATATATATATATATATATATATATATATATATATATATATATATACTGAAGCACATTAAAAACGCACCACCTGTATAATCCAGGAACAGAGTGTGAAATGTAAATATAAGTGTGTACAAGTTTACATGTTTGGAATCTTTATTCATTTTCCTATGAATCCATGCTGGTCATTAATTTGTACATTTGATTGTTATGAAATTCATTGCATTCTGTGCAGGCAAGGGAGAAAACCAAAAATACAAAAAAATGCACGTGCGTTATCCTGCTGGAGAAGCTGCAAGTCTGGATAAATTGTGAACGCAGGAGCAACCAGTGCATCCAGAACCTCATCTCGATATGTCACAGCATTAACATTTCCACGGAAGACGTGAAGAGGCAAGCGATGGTGAAAACTGAATACCCCACCCCCCCCCCCCCCCCACCCCCCCCTCCCCCCCCCCCCCCCCCCCCCTCCCCCAAATGGGAATACTGCCACCTCGAAATCGGTTGACACAGCAATCTGCAAAGCGCTCTTCACACCGTCGCTAAATCCGCATACGTCCATCTGCAAAGGATATGTTGAATCTGTTCTCGTCTGTGAATAGGACAGCATTCCACTGCAGTCTAGTCCATCTGATATGTTGCTCTGCCCATTGCAGGCGCTGCTAACGATGTCTGTGAGTCAAGTTTGGCCCAATATAACTCGTCTTGCAGTAAGGCCTGTATCTCTGAATCGTCGTATGACTGTCATTCGAGAGACTTGCCCATGTCTACCCACTATTGCTCTTGCTGTTTGACTTGCCGGGAGAGTACGATTCCTTAGGTGACTCAGCACAATATGACGATCTTGCGCAGGGGTAGTAACTCGTGGTTGGCCATTCCGAAGTCTATCCCGGGCACTGCCAGTGGTTCCGTAACGTTCATTGAGACGTACAATAGTGCTGTGGTGGCAATTCATCCTTCTGGCAATGGCCCGCGAGCTCATTCCGGTCTCCAACATACCAATGGCTCGTTGGCGGTCGTTTTCAGATAGTCGTGGCATTTCAAGCACATGTACTGGGTGTTTTGTCTCAACGGCCTTTTTATACCGAGTATACTGCCACAACGCGTACACATTTTCAGGGTCATAGCTGTTGGGAATCGTGTTGCACGTGTAACTTTCATCGTTTTCATGTAGTCTGTACACACACCCGTGGGTTGAATCTTGCACTTTCCATTCCAGCAGCCATTCACTCTCTACCTCATGGCAAACACGGGGAAAATCCATTCGCACACTTTTTTTTTTTTTTTTTTTTTGCTAGCTTCTCGGCATCAGTATATATAATAGTGGTGCGTTTTTAATGTGCTTCAGTATATATATATATATATATGCCCAATGGGCTGATATATGGCTATATATACCGATTACGGAAATACGGCAGATGGATCTATAAAGATATATATATATGGGAAATATATATATAAATCAATATGCTATGCCCTTAATACGCCACAATGGGCTGATGCTTGGTCCGTCTTTGGCTAAGTCACGGAAGAAGACAGAAGATATATATATATAATACATATATATAGATATATATATTTATATATTTATATAAATATATATATATAGGCGTGATACATATAATATACAACAGAGAAAATCAATCTGCTGTTGCCCTATAAGACGCCACAAGGCGTAATATGGCCTCTATATATGCTTGGTATATTATATATATGGCTAAGGATTTAATAAGATATAGATATTTAATATATATATATATATATATATATATATATATATATATATATATATATATATATATATATATATATATATATATATATATATATATATATATAAATGAATGTATACTTGAAGTTCTGGATCATACATATGCCTTTCTCTCTGTAATGATTAATTCAACTATGAATTTGTCAAAATCAACTTTTACAATTTTAAGGCTCAATTACTTTGAAACAAATGTAAATAAATATGAAATGGTAATTATGAGATATTATAGTTCATCTTTATTACGTCTCCTTTTGCGCACTGCGATGCGTTCATTAGTGAAACATTGCTGTGCTCAAATGCAGTACCACTTGAATGGAGCGCTACTGTATTAAAATGACGTCACATGTAATAATTACACAGAGCGCGTGCAGGGCTGAAGTGGTTGACGTTTGCTAACTTACTTTTGATCGTGTTCTCGAGGTGGCAAGACGCTTAGTGTCCGCTGATGTATACACTTTTACAGAAGATATTTGATGTGATTTATGCTAGAGATTCACGTGTGAACTGCCAGAGAAGTATGATGACATTCTTTGATTAATATTTGACCCTAATATTCAAAATAATTGGGTCGCGGACATAGGACTTGATGACGGCATATTGCCTATACTTAAAATTAAAGATGGCCCAGTGTGGTTGGCCTGTTTAAAGATAATCATATCAGATATTTGAACATTGTGGAGCTCGTTGGAAGTACTGTCAATAAACTGTTTGAATCGTTTTTCGAGTGTGAGATGCCTTGCTGTCTACCAATTACAAGTTGCTGTTGTGGTTCCAAATTGAACTGTTGAAGCTTAAATCACACTAGATACTTCATGTTTAACACTGCCACCAAATTATAAAAACGTCACTAAAGATGGAACGCAACAATCATAGATCTCGGTTTGGGAGATGAAAATATACTCTTTAGAGGTGGCCTGCTAGACTTATAACTTAGCTTCCAAATTGCTGAAATGTTGGTGCTGCTGGTTCCGTCACTTTGTCTCTGTGGCAAGGGCACGTCTCCAAAGGATTCTGGAAGTAATCGCTTCCGGTCAAGACAGGAACTTCGCCATCCGTGGGATGTAGGTTTCACTGTCGATCTCAAGCTTAAAACCACAGACTAGTACAGCTGGTAATGTGGGTAGAACCTCAAATGGTCTCTCCAATCCGTACCACCAACTTTAGAGGGAATAAAAGAACACATTCCGCTGCTAAGTGTTTGTTTTCTTGATTTAAATCAGGCGCCTTTCCCCGCTGTCCGTCACCGATTTTTTTATCAGAATGTGTGCTCTCCCTGAGTCTATATTATGTAACTCTGGGGATGTGATAACAAAATCCCCATTCTTTTAGTTAATGTAATGAAACAATTTTAACTGTACAGCGGTAAGTGGCTTGTGCCTGAAGGAACAACTTTAACATACATAACAACTCATTACAAAGGATAATATACATATGATGTCATCATCATTCACTTTCTTTCCCACGTGGAGTCTGGGATTACCTCTGCTTTTGGTTCTTCCGTGAGAACTAGCATGAATCAATCACCAGCGCTTGCTGTGGTGGTTCATGAAATATATTCTTTTTACATGCTGAGGTTGTCGGCCTCGTATGAATCTTTAACACTCTTTGCTAGTATAAACCAATAACATTCAAAGTATAAAAATATATACAACTCACCCTAGTAACTAGGCAAATCTTAGACGTCTTGCTCAGGTAATTAATCTGGGCAACTTAACACAGATGCCTCGAACACACATCTGGAATAGTATTTCTTATTCAAGAATTCCTCTGTGACTTGTGAGTAGTTTCTGAAGGCGTTCGGTTCCGTATTAATATTGGCGAGTTTTCTTTTCCAGTGGATAAAAGATGCTCCAATACGTTTTTTCGTTCCTACAAATTATGAATCCTGACTCTAATTTTTTCTGTGGCAACGTCCGAGCTATCTACTTTGACGATTTCAGGAATGCAGTGCCGTATGTCAAACTTTTCCTACGTTATATCGTAAGTTCCCAGCCAACGCTTCCACCTGGCGTTTTCTGACAAACTCCAAATCAGTGCGGTTGTTTATTGGCGCCTTAGAAGCCAGCCAATACATTCAAAGTTCATATTGTAAAAACTTTTCCTCATGCAGTATTCTGTATGACTCTTGTGTTTGAAAATTTCAAACAGTCATCCTCCGTATATGGAGTTGCTACATCCGACAATTCTTGGTAATGTTTACGTTACAACTTCGTACATTTTTTTCTGTAATTATGTAATTATGAAATCCTAGCAAACACTTCATGCTCGCATTAACCGGGAGTCAATGTGGTATTATCACGTTTTAGGGACTCAGTTATTCTCTCAGGGATGGGTGATACGCTTGTCTGGGCCTCCATGCATCGAAGCGTGAAACGTGAACAATGACAGTAGGGAAAAAGAGAGTGCAAACAACACAATAATGCACGTAATTCAGTACGTACAACAAATGTAGTTCAATACTGCCGGAGAGGAGACGAAAGTGCATAATTATGTCACAAACCAGAAAAGTCAGTCGAATAAGCATAAATATAAGTGCATACCCGTGTGTATGTTGCACATATCGCGTAAAAGTTTTTCTATGTACATCAGTGTGTGTGTGTGTGTGTGTGTGTAAGTGCCATGAAAGAGAAACAAATGCTCGCGATGGAAACAGTTCTCATAAATACCCCACACGCCACGTGCCGACCTGTCAAGACATTACCAAAAGGGAGTCACGTCCGTAGGTCATCCTTGTCGCCAACACGTGACTGAAAGGGTCCCTGACCTTCTGTTCCGTCAGTCTTGGTTTGACCACGCGTGTCAGAACAAGAACTTTGATCTTACAGGACAGCATATACACCTCACGTGATCCATGTGACCTTGAACCCCAACTGCAAGAGTGTCCCTCAAGGTGATGCTTAAATCTTCAACTCAGTCCCTATTCAGTTCCCCAAGGAATATCAATCAATACCCTTTAGCTCCCCAAGGAGCATAGGCCTTCAACAAACACATGCCAAGTCTTCCTGTCCTGTGTCATCCGCTCAAGTTCTTTCCATGTTTTCCTCATCATTTTCACCTCTGTTTCCAGTTCTCTTCTCCATGTGTTTGTTGGTCTACCCCTGCTTTACTTTCCTTGTGGATTCCAGAACAAGGACTGTCTTGTAATGCTATCAACAGGTTTCCTCAATGTGTGTCCTATCCATCGCCAGCGCCTTCTTCTCATCTCTTGTTCCACTGGCACTTATCTGGTTCTTGTCATCAATTCAACATTTGTGACTTCAAGGAATATATGCCTTCAACAAACACATACCACGTCCTGTCCTATGTCATGCGCTCAAGTTCTTTCCTTGTGTTCCTAATCATATTTATGTCTCTAGTTCTTTTCTCCGTGTGATTTTTGTCTACCTATGTCTCTCTTACCCTGGAGATTCTACATCAAAGACTGTCTTGTAATACTACCAACAGGTTTCCTCAACGTGTGTCATATCCATAGCCTGTATCTTCTTCTCATCTCTTGCTCCACTGGCACTTGTCTGGTAAATGTCACCAGTTCCACATTTGTGATCTTGTCATATACCATTTCAATCCGTCTATTCTACCCAAGCACCCAGTCATGAAAGTCTGTCGCATTTCGGTATTGTTTTGAGGTTCTTCTTGAGAAGGCAAAAGCCGGAATACATCGTAACAGCAGGAAAGATTTCAGGAGAAAGAAAAAGATCTAGAGGAAGACAAAGAGATAAGATATTGGACAGTTTGACATCATGGTATGGACAGACGTCAACAACAGAATACAGGCATACCTCGGCGATATTGCGGGTTCGGTTCCAGACCACCGCAATAAAGCGAATATCGCAATAAAGCAGGTCACACCCATTTTTGGGGGCTTCCCAGTGCATATAAAAACCTAAAATCATGTTTACATTATGTCTATTTAGTGCGCAATAGCGCTAGTTCTAAAATAAAAACAATGTACTGTAAAATTAAAAATACTTTATTGCTAAAAAAAAAAATGTCAATCTTCATCTCTGAGCCTTCAGCGAATCGTAATCTTTTTGCCAAAATCTGTTGGAAGAAGAAGGCACGTTCTAATAAATAAACATGAATAATTTGAAGGAAAAAAAAGCGCAATATCTGCGAAGCGCAATAAAGCGAGGTATGCCTATACATAAATATTACTGGAAACAGGAAGTTGCGCAGAGACATGATCGCATACAGCACCAGGCATGGTACTTGAAGAAGAAAATAATGGCCCATTTCTTACTTATGTTCTTGTTATTTGTTACTTTGGAATTAGATTATTTTTCCAATGGCGTGTCAATTTATTATTTAAATATCTTATTATTTGTCACTTTGGAATTATGTATACTTTTGATGCTGCGTGTCAAATTTATCCTTTTAAATTTCATGTGATTTGTCACTTTGGAACAATGTATATTTTTGTGACTGCGTTTCAAATGTCACTTAAATTTCGTATCATTTGTCACTAGAATTATGTGTAGTCTTGTGACTCCGTGCCAAATTTGTCAATTTAGAACTACGCATAATTTTACATCAGCGTGTCTCATTTGACATATAAATTACGTTTAGTTTTGCAACTGCCTGTCACTTTATCATTTAAATGTCTTATTATTTGTCACTTTGGAATTTATGACAGAACGGGGCGGTCCCTCTCGATCTTTGTTTCACTCCGGCAGTATCGGTACATTTGTGGTACAGATTTTATTGTGTGCTTTCATTTTATCGCACTTCCTTTCTTTCTTGTTCTGCTATGTGTAGCAGATATTATGTATTTTCCTTTTTACACCATTACAGGGATAAGTAGACATGTCTGGTTGCTATCCATTTCTCCCTGCGTTGCAAGGAGTGGCAGCGACCTAACCAAGTTGGCTATCGTGGGCGCAGCTGATATCAGTATACAGATTAACACGTAAATCGCATCAGCGCAGTGCTTAATCACTGATAAGACGCAGGTACGTGCATCATCAAATCTTGGAATACAGAGAAGACAACTGATGGACAGACACATATAAGAGATTACTTTCTGATAAAGTAATGATTGTTACATTGGGAACACGTTGTTATATGAGGTTATCGACATGTTCGTAAGTTTTTACCCAAGGACAAGTGGATGTTTACAACCCATTTTCAGAAAAGTAATGTTTGATATTTTGCATTAGCTGAGTCATGCAAGAGATTTACATCAGATTGGCTGATCCTTTGAGGCGCGCATAACAAATGCGTGGGAAGGCAGTGAATATAATCTGACCATTTTTTCAAGCTGTTTCACTTGCGAAATTGCTCGCCAAGATACCAGACCTTGCTAGACTGAAGAATTAGAATTCAGAATTCCTTCTTAAACATACCGGACACCTTTTATTCGAGAATTTCGGACGGGCTTTCATAGCCCAGGAAATATCTTTCATATTAAATAAGGAAACCGGGACTAAGGAAACTGAAGTACAACACACGAATTCATAGAGGAAACTTATTAAATTAACCACAGACGCGTGTAAGAGACCAATTCATGTCACTTTTATTCATCTGAGCAAAAAGTCTGTGATTTACATTTCATATTTTATTACTAACATGTGAACTAACATATATATGTATATATTACCATGTGAACTTTAATGTGTGAAACTCGCTAGTGGATGTCAAATTCATTTGAGGCTGGCAACCTCAGCGTATAGAATGATGATTCATGAACCACCACTGCACGGGCTGGTGATTGCTTTATTGATAGTTTCGTAAAGAGAACTAAAAGCATAAAGTAGTTCCAGGTTCCTATGGAGCAGGGAGGGAAAGATGAAAGAAATGATGTACATTCTAAGTATAATACTTAAATTTTTAAAGCAGCGTAAATGTCCATATAAACATATTCACTTTAAAATTAAGGTAAGTTTTCAAGCTTTAAACCAGTGTAAATGTCTATGTGAAAATATTCATTGTAAAGTTAATGGAAGTTTCAAACTTTTCAATCAGTGTAAACATAAATGAAAACATACTCAATTTATATTGTGAACACTTTTCAATTAGTGGAGATGTATATGTAAACAGACTCTATCTGTATTATTAACCTTTTCATTTAAATATAAAGTAACTATGAAAGCTATTCTATTTAAATGTAAAGAAAGTTTTATCCCGAGGGATTAAATTTAATTCTCATCGAGGGTAAATTCTGAGTTAATTGGGATGGTGGTATGGGAAGATAGGAACCCATAACTTTGGGGTGGAAAACGCCATGCTCAGAAGAGCGTTTCGTTCTATTCTTTACCATATTTATTGGTGGTATCAGCAGAAAGTACCATCTCTGGAACAAGAACGGACCAGTGTCCTAATCTTTAAGACGAAGGACCCGCGTGGTATACTCTCCTTGCCATTTCTGGGAAACGAGCTACACCCGACAACCTTAATCAGAAACGATCGTGAGCAGTGTGAAAAGAACCAACCCATAAGAAGGAGCAGAACCGTCATTGGCAGCTAAGTTCAAATCTATGCTGCCACTTGAACTTCTTATAACATTTCACAATCCATAACGACCGTGATGATAACTTTTCTTGATCAATAACTATTCAAATTATTTTTATTTTTCATGATTATTCTGAATATCTTGTGAACACTCCCTGGAGATAGAAGCGTTTTGTTTCTTCTATTTACGTATCTGCCAAGAGTAATCTTGTGCGAAGGTAGACACCTTTGAAGCCCATATTAGATACTCTTAAGTTTTGGCCACTGTTGGACCACTACTGCAAAGCAGGGGAGGCAATACCGTCACAGAATTCGATATAGTTTTCCAGTGGCCTGTCACTGTATCATTTAAATATCTTAATATTTGTCACGTTGGAATTATGTATACTGTTGCGGCTGATATTCGCTTTCTAGTTACCTGTTACTTTGTGGTCGGCTGTCAGATAATTGTTTTTTTACTTGTAATGCATTTTTTTTAAATAAATGACGATATTGTTGTAGCGGCCCAGTGTCTTTGTTTGAAGCCAGTAACCAGCTAAAGGTCACGGTTGTTAAGATGTATCGAACCTACATGTAACCGCGCTACTAGCTCCAGGGTACGGGTTGTTGTGTGTCGAGTATCGATTCAGAATCTCTGCAGCTACTTATGTAAATACTAACGCAACAGGAAGAACTAGCATCAGATTTGGGTGATTATAGTGTCAAGTATCGATGCCTGCAAAAATAATTTTTCTATGCCATTTTTTTCCCTTCCACCTTTGAGAAAAAAACAACAACACAACAATAATATAATTATTACACAGAGGAATATTACAGGAATAAAAACACAAGATTCATGCAAACAACAAAGAAATACTTAAATGTAAATGTAGAAACAAACGACTAGTTCCTGGTAATTTAAACTTTTGTGTAATAAACGAGTTTACACAACGTTGTTACGACTGGGATGACCCCTTCACCTGTGGACATTCATTTCATTAACCCAGACCACCAGGATACCCTAGACACACAGGTTACTGCGATCAGATTCTGTTCTTCTGATGACGCAAGTCGGTTTTATCTTTCATATCTTTGAATCCACCTGCTGGGTTTAAGCCCGACAACCTTAACACCCATCACTCTTTTGTCTGAGGTAGCCTTCTCTTTCCATGATTTATTTCTTAGCATGTATGACTAATGTTTACGTATTCAACGCAAGATTCCGACATCCAGATTGCCTTAGTTTTATATATATATATAATATCACATATATATAGCTTATATTATTATATATATATATAAATATATATATATTATATATTATTTATATAGTATATTATTATATATATCTATATATATATATTATATATATATATATTATATATTATATATACAAATATATATATATATATATGCTATATATATTATAAATATATATATATATATATATATATATATATATATATATAGATATAGACTTTTTAAAATCTCATGTTTTCCGCCTGTCAGTCGCTCAGTCGCTTTCTTCCCTTTATGATTTTGTTTGATTGTCCATGACGAAGGCCTTGCACTTATGAAAGTAGAGAGAACGAACGAACGAACGAACTAACTTTATTTTCAAAGGGTTAAGAATTGAGTGCACGAGCCCGTCTAACATTCTGCCCGCTCTCTCTCTCTTTCTCTCTTTCTCTCTCTCTATCTCTCTATCTATCTATCTATCTATCTATCTATCTATCTATCTATCTATCTATCTATCTATCTATCTATCTATCTATCTATCTATCTATCTATCTATCTATCTATCTATCTATCTATCTGTCGCTCTCTCTCACACACACACACATCTTACATACTATACCCTTTCATTCCCACATGTTACTTTAAGCATTAATTTAAAGACATGCTACATTATAAAAGTAATATAACAGCTTACATTTACAGTATCCAATCATAATAATAATAATAGCCCCTTCAGTCATAACTGACTATGGGAATGCGCCCCTGAGGTGACAGCCCTCGGCTGCTTATTTTCCTGGTGCTCCTTTCGACGTCTTCTCCTCACCTTTGCTTCTTGTATGAGCCTCTCTTCGCCTAATCTGAGGTGGCACCGTAAATAGCATCGCCACTTAGTGCGATCGGCAGCTTCATCCTCCCATGTTGCTGGATCCATGTCCAGTGCCCTCATATCTCTCTTGCACACATCTTTGAACCTCAGCTGTGGTCGCCCAACTGTTCTCTTGCCATCTGCTAATTGTCCGTAGAAGATATCTTTTGGGATGCGACCATCTTCCATGCGGCGAACATGGCCAAGCCAGCGAAGTCTGCGCTGTCTAAGCAGTGTATACATACTTTGAAGGCCAGCACGTGACAACACCTCGACATTTGTCACTTTATCTTTCCACGAGATGCCGAGGATGCGGCGTAGACACCGCAAATGGAAGGTATTGAGCCTTCTTTCTTGCTTAGCATAGGTCGTCCAGGTCTCGCTGCCATATAGGAGTGTGCTGGTGACGCAGGCATTATATACCGCAGCTTTGGTCTTCATTGTGAGTTTAGAGTTTCCCCAAACACGCGATGTGAGGCGGACAAAGGTAGCTGCAGCTTTGCCAATGCGGCTGTCGATTTCTGTATCCAGTGAGAGTTTGTCATTGATGGTAGACCCTAGGTATATGAAGTGGTGCACCACTGCCAATTCATAGTTATCGATAGTGATAACTGGTGCAGCACCCACATCCTGACTCAGCACATTCGTTTTCTTTAGACTTATTGTGAGGCCAAAGTCCTTGCATGCTTTAGTAAAGCAATTCATCAAGCTCTGAAGCTCCTGTTGGCTTTGAGTGACGACTGCAGCATCATCAGCGAACAACAAGTCTCTTATAGTGACCCTTCTGATTTTTGTTTTTGCCTTCAGCCTTGAAAGATTAAACAGACGGCCATCTGACCTAGTGTGAAGGCATTTTCCTTCAGTTGCATCTCTGAATGCATGTTTCAAGAGTAAGGCAAAGAAGATTCCGAAGAGGGTCGGAGCCAGAACACAGCCTTGTTTAACGCCACTTCGTATATCAAAGGGCTGTGACGTGCTTCCAGCATATTGGACTGTTCCCTTCATGCCGTCATGGCATGACTTTATTATTTCCAGCATTTTAGAAGGGCAGCCTATTTTCAGGAGGATTTTAAAGAGTCCATCCCTACTAACCAGGTCGAATGCTTATATCAATCAGTATGTTTAAAAAAAAAAAAAACCAAAAAGAAGGTAATGAAAGAAAATCCGACAACAAGAACTAAAGTTAAAAAAAACATCCAAAATATCCTTAAATGAAATCAGACAAGAGATACCAGAGAGAGAGAGAGAGAGAGATAGAGAGAGAGATGGACGAAGAAAGAGAAATAAATACACCTCTTCTACTATATCCCCAGGTTTAACTATATATATATATATATAGTGGCAAGTAACCCGCCAAAAATGACAGAAAATAATTACGTTATGCTCTTTCTGCAGCATGTCCTGATGACGTCACTAATTCTCCTGTCGTCATTTCCTGTCCGTGTCAACTTTACTGGATCTTTGTATCTCCCTTTACTGGCTAGGGTTATATTACCGCAATGTTCGACCGTCTGAGAATAAAATATGCGTATGATGCGTGATGCCATATGATGATGGATGGCATCCGCATGTCTGGTTTTGTGTAGTGTGTAGATGTGTTCAGTCAAAACAATGTTCATGCAACAATAACAGGGCAATCCACATAGGACGTCAGTAAACTCACGACGTATAAAGTCAATGAGTCTTGAAACAGCCGTTGACGTTTTTCTTCATTATTTATTGTGGACGCCACAGTGACAAAATGGTTACGCAAATGTGTAGGCACATCAAACAGTCATTATCACAGCAACATTCAATACAGCAATAAACGGTAGACAGCATTACAATGATGAGTCAGATGCATGTTATATTTCAAAGTGCTGTAAATGTAGTCAGGTAGAAAACTCCATCCTTTTCTATAACAGCCAGGAGATAACCAGATGTATGAGATCAGTTCACTCTCCTTAGTTTGACTTCAGCAAGACAGACACGTCTGCCGAAGTATAAATAATGTCCTCAAGAATATCCTCTAGATAATAAAGGTTTTCTAAACCTAGTTCATTTAACAAAGTAGCAAGTAATGGTCCTTGGTACCTGCATCAACCGATGCAGTACGATGCAGCGACATGTGAGCTGGGAAAAAAACATCTCGTGACGACGACTTTCGCAGACAGGCTATGAATCGAAATCGCTCACGACCCAAAATCGATAGAGTTAATGAAACCGTCACTTTACCTTGCCTTCAACAAATACAGACACCTCACGCCTCCCGACATGTGGCAAACACTAGAGGTATTATCTCGAATAAACGAAATATCCATAAGAGGACTACACATCCCTGACAGAACAAAAATAGCGGAGATCCCCTCTTCAACGAGGCATCTCTTTCGCCATTCAAAATCGCTCACTCCCACTAGTGGTGGGCGGAAACCGATCGACCAAACAACAAGACAAGTCATGCGCAGTCCAGCGCAAAAATGACCACAGCTCAAAAGTTAACTGCATTCGATACTAACGCGAGAAGACAAATGCTTACCGAGAA
Organism: Oreohelix idahoensis; assembly: GCA_024509875.1. NCBI lineage: Eukaryota > Metazoa > Mollusca > Gastropoda > Stylommatophora > Oreohelicidae > Oreohelix > Oreohelix idahoensis. Next base: position 77,726 of record JAMPIV010003831.1, read on the forward strand.
AAGTGACTATAGATTTCAAGCAGTTGTTGCCCTTGCGTTATAAAACAGATATTGAAATAAAACGATGTTGCGAGAATTTATCACGCAACATATCACCACCTCCTCCCGATTAAAAAAAAATGTGGAACATATTTTTTTTTTCAATATCAAAGAGCAAGCGAAAAGCGGCTCAAAACGCACGAATTATGCGCTGATAATTAATTAAATTGCCAAACAATAGGCTAATTATAGAGTGTCTGGTGAGGATATACCTCAACAGAAAAATAAATATGTCTCAAAAAATATTCACATCGGGGAGGTGTCACCAACACACATCACGTTAGCATGTAAACACAATATACGTATGCAAGTTACTATAATCATCATTAAACAGCATACTCTAATATTGTCTTTAAAAATGGATGTACAAATCTGATAGGAAAATTTAAATAGTACATTCTTTGACATGTAATGACATAAGTACATAGCAAAGTTAAACTACATGACGATCCAGGACATATGCTCTGGTATTCCGAGGGTAAGTACACAATCTAGAACTCGTAAGGTAAGTCCTCAGCTCAACAATGACATTCTGAGAAAGTACAAGCAATATAATGCTAATTAATAACTAATATGCTTCATAAGGTACAATACATTATTAATAATTGTGGCTGTTTAGTAAACTAACGGCCCTTATATTAACTACTCAGTCCTCCTCTATCATTTTAAAAAACGAACAGAAGAAGATGACAACAAAGCACGATAGTGTGTACATATAAAGTAAGTACAGATGTGCTAATCTATTGTAGAAATATAGGTGTGTTATGACTCTGTAATATATAGAAATATAGGACAGAAGTATTAGTTGGAGTCATGTGGGCATCTAGACAAAATGTCAGCCATCACATTATCCGCACCACGGATAGCTCGTACCGTGAAGTGAAAGGGTTGAAGAGCTATAGCATATCGAGTGGATCTCGAACTCTTCAAATTCTTAGTCTGAATAGCTGTAAGAGCTTTCTGATCAGTCTCTAGAATGAAATGTGCGCCCAGGAGGAATCTTTGTAGCTTTAGAATTGACCAAACCATCGCTAACAACTCACGGTCTAAAACCGAGTAGTTCCTCTCTGCCGCATTTAGTTTTCTAGAAATGTACATAACAGGATGCAGAGTATTTGCATATTCTTGCATCAGTGCTGCTCCAATCCCAGTGGATGAAGCATCACTCCGAAGAACAAAGTCCTATCAAGAGTAGGTAATCTTAAGATGGGAGGAGAAGAAAATATATTCTTGATTTGGTCTAGTGAAGATTGGCATTCTTCAGACCAACGGACCAGATTAAGCCACACTTTCTTAAACAAAGCTGATAGCGTTACCATGATCGAAGATAAATTTGGAATAAATCTCCCATTAAATTGAATTAAACCTAAGAGACTCCTAACTTGTTTCTTCGTTTTAGGAACAGAGATGTTCAGTATTTTGGAAGTATTGTGGTCTTCTGTCTTCAAGAGACCATGACCAACACGATGACCCAGGAAAGAGATTTCACCAAAACCAACAAAAGCTTTAGAAGGTTTTGCTGTCAAATTATTCTCACGTAGAGTGGACAGTAAGTCATATAACCCTAAATAGTGATCTTCCCAGGTATCACTGAGACAGATGTCATCTAAGTATGCGATGACATCCGAACGATGTGACAGAATTCGACGCATCATGCGAACGAAAGTGGCAGGGGCGTTCATGAGACCAAAAGGCATAACATTCCATTGAAATAGACCCCTAGGTGTAGAAAAAGCAGTAAGAGGTTTGGCATGCTCTGCTAAAGGCACTTGCCAATAACCTTTAGACAAGTCAAGTTTAGTGAAGAATCTAGAATTAGAAAGTCTAATCAGTAGATCTTCTAACAAAGGCATCGGTTCAGCGTCGAACTTTGTGACCTGATTCAATTTGCGATAATCAACGCAAATTCGTATGTTCTTATCCTTCTTCCGGACAATAACCATGGAAGAAGAATATGGTGAAGTCGATGGTTCAATTATATTTAATTGAATCATTTCATCAAATTCCTTTTCCACTTGCGACTGAAAGTGTATAGGAATAGGATACGGCCTAACCCTAATTGGATTATTGTCGGTAAGAATTATGTCATGTTCTATGACATCTGTGTGTCCAGGAATGTCAGTGAGAACATCCTGAAATGTTTGTAACATCGACGAGACTTGTCGATGTTCGTCACCAGAAAGATTAGGAGAAACAGAAACGTTTTTCCAAGATTCCGTAGAATGTAATGGAACCACTGGAAGGGGAAGGTTGACATCAGAGAAGGTAGCTTCCTCATCCTGAATGACAGACAGGGATGAATAATGACCGTGAGGTGCAGGAGCATCATCCGTTGCCTGGAAAATAGGCAGCAAATAGTCCGGACGTTCGTGAAATTCCGAAAGCATGTTTATGTGGAAAGTTTTATGCTTTCCATCAATATCGACCACATAGTCAACATCGGAAATCCGAGAGACTATTGCATACGGACCTTTCATGCAATAAGAAGTCTATTTTCCCTACTGGGGAGTAGGACGAATGCTTTGTCACCTGGACAAAGTTGTCGTAGAATCTATTCTTGTTAGCAAACTGCCTTGCCTTCTCTTTAGCAATTTCTGATGAAGCAGTTGCTAGCTTACATGCCTCAATGATCTTTTGTCTAAGAGCAATGACATACTCATATGAGGATTGAGTTTCATCGCTAATATCATCGGCAGTGATGAGATCGTGTAATAAAGACATAGGGCCGCGTGGACGCGCGCCAAAGACAAGTTCGAAGGGAGAAAATCCTGTGTGTTCATTAGGGACTTCTCTATAGGCAAAGAGAGCCGCGGGTAAAACCCTGTCCCAATCTTGAGGATGATCTTCAGTTATCTTACCAAGCAAAGTCTTGAGCGTTCTATTCAGACGCTCAACTACCCCATCAGACATAGGATGGTAGATACTACTGAGAGATCGTTCAATATGTAAGGTAGACATTACCTGTGACATAGTGTCAGATATGAGTTGAGTGCCATGGTCTGACAATATTTCTCTGGGGACCCCCCAGCGAGAAAATATCAACCAAAGAGCATCTGCGATATCTGTAGTAGATATGCTCTTAAGAGGAATAGCCTCTGGCCAACGTGTGCACATATCGACACATGTAAGGATAAACTGATGTCCTCTGGCCGACTTGACCTTAAAAGGGCCAATAATATCTATGGCCATTTCTGAAACGGCCGAATAGGAATGTCAGCAGCCTGGATAGGCGCAGCATGTCGTGGTCCTCTAGATTTGACCTCCTGACATACCTTGCATGATCGGCAGTAAATACGAATGTCCTTATTGACAAAAGGCCAAAAGAAAGCCGCAAGGACTCTCGACTTCGTACGGGCAAAACCCATATGTCCAGCACATTGCGAGTCATGAGCATGTTGTAATATTTGGACTCTCATGCTCTTGGGAACAAGAATTTGCGAATGTGCCGACGTAGTCGAATCTTGTACCATACGTACAAGTACGCCGTTTCTCATTGCAATCCAAGATTTTCTATTTGTATCCTGATTCGGATCACCTTTCTTCGCAAGAACGAAGAATTTTTTTTAAAGAAGGATCTTCTTCTTGCAATTTTATGAAAGAGTCACGAGTAATTACTAAGTGACTATCTTGGCTATCAACTTCATTATCACTATTCAGTGAAGTTTCGGGTGTTTGTAGAGCTTGTGCTCTTGTAACTACTGCATTTGTAGCTTGCATGTTATTATCTTCCCAAGCAGCAATCTGCTGTGGGGTACACTCCCTAACTCCGTGAATACGACCAATAATAAGGTCCGCAATAGGATTAGGTAAGAGACAAGCATGCACATCTCAGTAAAGAAAGGAGTGGCAATGCGAATTACAGCAGTAGGATATTTTTCTAGAGTGCCGCCAAATGTGACACATTTAATAACCCTTCCTGTAGCACAAGATGGATCTACAAGCGATTGTCTAACACCAATAGTGGTGCATCCGGAATCGAAAAGTAGTGAGACCGGAGTATCATTAACAAGACCCTTATGTAGAATTAAAGAACCCCTCCCGTCATGCGCAACAGCAGCAGGAAGAGCGGGAAGTGGGTGACCACAACTCAAAGTAGTTATGGTACCCGGTTCGAATAAAGTACTGCATTGGGGGCATTTGTTTGCTCTCTCAAAGTCAAAAGCAGAACTAGTGACAGCGTCAAAGTTTTTACTATCAACAACATGATTACAGGCTCCCTCAGTTTCCTGTTGTACAGCATTAGCCTGCTGATATCTCTTTTTTTTGTGTTGAGATCTACCCCGACTATTATTACCTCTGAAGTTATCAGAGTTATTATTATCTCTGCAGTTATTATTGTCTCTATTGTAATTGTTATACTGGTTCGAATTCCAGTTTCCACGATTACTATCATGTTCACATTGATGCGAACATCTATTTGTTTGGTTCTGAGGTCTTCGGCAGGAATAACCTCTATTACCATATCCTCTTTTGAAATGCTTATAATTATTAGGGTGATAGTAACGACCACTATCAGGTTGTCTCCAATTCTTCGAAGAAAAATCACCATGAAATTGGTTTCCATGATTTTGACAGAAATTACCGCTGCCCTTTCTATCAAAATTTTGTTGGGATCTACGAGCAAAGTTTTTACCATACGGAGCTGCCGAAGCAACTGGTAAACCTTCTTTCACCTTAGAGTTACCCATGGTTATGTGTGGGTGCGCAGTTACGTATTGGCATCAGAAATCTTCCATTTCTTTTATTGTTTTAGGTTTACGTTCATGAAGGAAAGCAAGGAAAGACTCATTGACAGACGACATGACTTTGTCTCTAAGTATTAAGTCCATAAGTCCTTCATAAGTTTTTTCCGTCTTAGATAGTTCAACCCATCGTGAGAAAGTAATGCGTATTCTTGCAATAAACTCGGAGAATTCAACTCCATTTTCAGGTTACATGTTTTTAAATTGTAGACGATAGCCGTCTTCGTTAAGCTGATATTTCTTTAACAAAGCGGCCCTGACAACCTCATAATTGCTCTTGTCAGGTTCATCCACCATATTTAATATACTTAGAGCTTTACCTGTCAGTATCCCTGATAACTGATAAACATATTTTGCTTTGTCTATGTTATGAGCTGTACATGCTTGTTCAAATCTGTCCAGATAGAACATTATGTCATCACTGGAAGGACTAAATGTTGGTAACTTAATCTTAAAAGTATCATTATTAGCCTTCCCAGAAGATGAACCCTTGTTTGAATCATTACCATTACTCATGCTCGTCAATTTCAATTTCTCCAACTCTAAAGCTAAGAGTTTTTCTTCATGTTCCATTTTTGCTTTCCTCTCATCAGACTCTCTTTGTAACTTCCTTTCTTCAGCTTGAGCCTGCATTTGAAGTCTTTCATTTTCAGCTTCTTTTTCAAGTCTTTTATTTTCAGCTTCTTTTTCAAGTCTTTTTATTTTCAGCTTCTTTTTCAAGTCTTTTATTTTCAGCTTCTTTTTCAAGTCTTTTATTCTCAGCTTCTTTTTCAAGTCCTTTATTCACAGCCTCTAGCTGTAGCTTTCTTTCCTCAGCTTCTGATTCCCTTTTTTGTTTTTCCATTTCCATTTGGAATCTCTTTTCATCCACCTGCATCTGCAGTTTCTTTTGTTCAGCTTCCATATGCAGTTTCTTTTGTTCAGCTTCCATTGCTTTATCATATCGAGCAGTTGCAAATTCTTCTAACTTATCACCAGTCTTCCCAAGCAATTTACCCTGCTCAATAAAGTGCTCAAATGTAGACATGTTGTCTAACATATGAGTCCAAAACCTGAAATAATTAACTAATTTATTTCAAACCTAAGTGTAACAAGTCTTAATTAAGCACTTGTATATTCACATCACATTATATTATCCCAGTCTCTGTGGGAAACAAGTCTCCAATCAAAGAACTTGTATATGAAATATCAGCACTCAAATCTTGATCATAAGTGCACTTCTCATTCAATAGTGCACGACACTATTCATCATTCATTTATCATCAGTATAGTAGTAACAGTGCATTAGCATAGCCCATTAACTAATTACTATAACTGTAAACAATGACTATGTAAACACATGCAGAATGTAAACATTGAAAATGTAAACAATACAAACAATGTAAACAATAACAATGTAAACAATAACAAAGATCAGCAACAATACAAAAACTTTCGCAGAAATCAACTAAAAATAAAGCAGAAATTAATGAAATATCACAAAAAATGTGACGATATCTGCGATAGAATTAAACAAAATACATGACACCACAGTGTATAAACAAAAATGTTGTATGAAACTAAATTATAGACAAGAGTAGGCTAACAAATACAAACAAATCACAACAAAACTAAAGAATGTGAAATAATAACGAAAACAATATTAAAACATGTCATCACAGCTAACATAAATAGCAACAGAAGTCGCTTAGCAAATTCCAGTATCGGAAATTTGCAAACCCTACAGAAAACGCTCACAATAGACGACCTCTATGACGTGGCATAATCTAACGGAGACACCACCCAACCGAGAACCCGCTGAAATATAAACATATAAATATACAAATAACATATAGACATATAACATATAGAATGAGATGATACACAGAAGACTCAGCAGAAGTATAAGGGCACAGTTTACATACAAACAGGCCACTTAACTTAAAGGCTTCCAATCGTAGAACAGCAGAAAAACGGATGTCAATCAACGTCCTAAAGAGCGAAGCTCCAACGATGATGGCACATCTGAACTGCTTCCACTGCTAACACGATGGTACAAGAGCTTCTGAAATACTGTGTGTTGAGTTGTTTCGGCACTTGACCTTCTAATCCAAAAGTAAGTTGATGGAAATCGGTACTTGGCCTTCTTCAGAAAACAACCCGTTTCAACCGGCACTTGACCTTCTCAAAAAAACGACAGCACTGGAACCTTGACAGCAGCAACTTGCTTGACTTGCGTAAAAGATAACAGCAGTCCGAGTTATCCGGCAACATGTAACAACGCCGGGTACTGTCAAATTCTTGTTTCCGTCAAAAGGTTGAAATTTTGACTTTTACCGGGCAACGCCGAGTACTTTGAAAATTTTGAAGATGTTGACTGTATTGAAGAATGTTAATTTCTTGAAGGATGCTGATGAATTCTTGTTGAAAATGAAGTGGGTAAGGGACCCCGTGTTTGCTAGTACCAGAATCAAACCAGCTTATGGCCACCAAATGATGCGTGATGCCATATGATGATGGATGGCATCCGCATGTCTGGTTTTGTGTAGTGTGTAGATGTGTTCAGTCAAAACAATGTTCATGCAACAATAACAGGGCAATCCACATAGGACGTCAGTAAACTCACGACGTATAAAGTCAATGAGTCTTGAAACAGCCGTTGACGTTTTTCTTCATTATTTATTGTGGACGCCACAGTGACAAAATGGTTACGCAAATGTGTAGGCACATCAAACAGTCATTATCACAGCAACATTCAATACAGCAATAAACGGTAGACAGCATTACAATGATGAGTCAGATGCATGTTATATTTCAAAGTGCTGTAAATGTAGTCAGATGAACAACTCCATCCTTTTCTATAACAGCCAGGAGATAACCAGATGTATGAGATCAGTTCACTCTCCTTAGTTTGACTTCAGCAAGACAGACACGTCTGCCGAAGTATAAATAATGTCCTCAAGAATATCCTCTAGATAATAAAGGTTTTCTAAACCTAGTTCATTTAACAAAGTAGCAAGTAATGGTCCTTGGTACATGCATCAACCGATGCAGTACAATGCAGCGACATGTGAGCTGGGAAAAAACATCTCGTGACGACGACTTTCGGAGACAGGCTATGAATCGAAATCGCTCACGACCCAAAATCGATAGAGTTAATGAAAAAGTCAATTTACCTTGCTTTCATGAAATACACAGAAATATCACGCCTCCCGACATGTGGGAAAACACTAGAGGTATTATCTCGACTAAACGAAATATCCATAAGAGGACTACACATCCCTGACAGAACAAAATAGCGGAGATCCCCTCTTCAACGAGGCATCTCTTTCGCCATTCCAAATCGCTCACTCCCACTAGTGGTGGGCGGAAACCGATCGACCAAACAACAAGACAAGTCATGCGCAGTCCAGCGCAAAAATGACCACAGCTCAAAAGTTAACTGCATTCGATACTAACGCGAGAAGACAAATGCTTACCGAGAAAAGTGACTATAGATTTCAAGCAGTTGTTGCCCTTGCGTTATAAAACAGATATTGAAATAAAACGATGTTGCGAGAATTTATCAGTTTTCGTCATTGGTGCATAGTGAGTTAAAAAAAAAATAAAAAAAAAACAAGTTGTTTGTTTTTATGTAACAAAAGTTTTGCTGACACTTTACAGGTAAATATCATACATACTAGCAATAACCTGTCAACATTGACAGGTTATTAATTATATTGTGTTGTGTCTGTTACATGTATTACAGGCGGTACTATTATTACTGTGGTCATTTCACTGCAGGCGACCGTCATTAGATATTTGTAGTGAAAATTATATTGATGTATTAAATATGTTTATCAATCATGTTGTTGGCGTCATTTCCACAATCAATATGTTCATGCACACCTTTATTTGTGCACTTTTTTCTATTTTCGGGAGAGTACATATAAGGGAAAACAATACAATTATTGTCTAACTTTCAACCACAGTTGCACTCCCTTAGCTGTGGTTGAAAGTTAATGCACTCTCTCGAAAATAGAAAAAGTGCGCAATTGACGGTGTGCAAAATGTGACAGGCCGACAGACCGAAGTACTTACGGCGTGAATTATGGTATTGAATATGATTTATTTAAACTATGGCTTGAATTGCTAGACGAACATGTGTTAAAACCTTCAGATTTACAGAAAAATGGTCATCTGCTGAAATGTGACGAACTGGATTGTGCTCGATATTAGAATAAAAATAAGTAAACTAAATTGCCTTTAGTTTAAGCAGTCTAACTCCTGTAGGACAGCATAACATGTTTCAGTTGGAGATACTCTTGCAGGTTTTGAAATATTTGACACAGATATGCACCGTATTTTAACGTACGGAAGTTAAACTGTACACGTTTCATCTTCTTGTTCGTACACTCTCAGACGTTTACTTGAATGTTTTCAAAGAAGGTAGTACATCAGTTTGAGGCTATTTGAATCTCCGTAGAGCTTTTCCACGAATGGTACTGGTGTCGGCCATATGCGCTTTCTCTGTTCCGCAAATGTTGGGCAACTTTGAAGTAGATGTTCGGCAGTCATTTTATCTGTGCCAACATAAATAACACATAAGGAAGGGAAACCCGAGGCCTGTAAACAGTAAATTAATATTAGACAAACATAAAGGTATGTTTTCAGGCACTCGTAAGAAATAAAGAAGTAGAACACTTGGACAACAGAAAAACAACAGACGTGAGTGGCTTACCCAGAGTTCAAACCCCGTACCTTCCGTACGACAACTCCGCCTAGCTATCAAGCGAATCACACTGACCCACGGCCAGCTCGGCATCCCCAAAAAAAGATGCTTTGCTGGCTATTTATCAGTACGAAACACACAAGATAACACCGGAAGTATACAGTGGGCAACTCAGCCCTTAAATGACGCAATCACTTCTGTTGTTCTCCTATTAACAGTATGTGTCAGTCCAAACAAGACAAAGACCTTGATACTGGGTCCAGTAAATAGTAGAAGACTTAAGGACATTAGTATAGAACAGAGGGTAGGTTTCTGGTATTGTATAAACATAAATAACACATAAGGAAGGGAAACCCGAGGCCTGTAAACAGTAAATTAATATTAGACAAACATAAAGGTATGTTTTCAGGCACTCGTAAGAAATAAAGAAGTAGAACACTTGGACAACAGAAAAACAACAGACGTGAGTGGCTTAACCAGGGTTCGAACCCCGTACCTTCCGTACGACAACTCCGCCTAGCTATCAAGCGAATCACACTGACCCCACGGCCAGCTAGGCATCCCCAAAACCCGTTGTTATCTTGTGTGTTTCGTACTGATAAATAGCCAGCAAAGCATCTTTTTTAGGGGATGCCTAGCTGGCCGTGGGGTCAGTGTGATTCGCTTGATAGCTAGGCGGAGTTGTCGTACGGGAAGGTACGGGGTTCGAACCCTGGGTAAGCCACTCACGTCTGTTGTTTTTCTGTTGTCCAAGTGTTCTACTTCTTTATTTCTTACGAGTGCCTGAAAACATACCTTTATGTTTGTCTAATATTAATTTATCTGTGCCACAGTTACACTGATCGGTAGTTCCTATCTTTATCTTGTTGGGTAGATGGTATCTCAATCTGCTGTGGCCAGTGCGGAGTCTGATGAAGATTACCACTTGTTCTCTTCTGTTGAGCTGGTAGTATGCATCATTCTGTGTGTGACCTGGATGCTCTACATCCCATTTGTTTCTGTATCTGATTCTGATAAAACTCTTTGACTCCTCGAAAGTTATGCTTGCATCAGGCTGAGGTAGATTTACACCTTCCTTTGCCAATCTGTCAGCGTCTTCGTTGCCGGTGATGTTACGATGATAATGGAGACCATAATGCCGTATACATACGTATTTTTTATTTCAAAAATACAATACTATCATACTTACGGTCGAAACATTGGACCTTTGGGGCTTTATATGATTTGCTAAACCCATCCCCCATCCTTTAAGTGAAATATTTAGCCACTACAACTTGAATAAACATCATGAACTGTGAGCATAATTGTCAAAGAATGAATCAACACGTCGAGGTGTGTTGTACGTGTGTCATATCTGATAATATTTCATGACATACTTTCATAAACGCAACTGTTTACAATCAGTTTCTCACTGCGGTTCCCCCTCATACTCATGTAGGGAAACTCTAGTGGTTCAACCTATGAATGCCCGTGTCATTGGCTTTCCCCCAAAGTGTGTCAAATCTATGAATATTTGTCTCAGTTATATTCTATTTTGAAACTATGCCAAAGTTATTACCTTGGTGAGCAAAATATAGCTAACTATATTCATAAACACCAAAACGATAGATCTATTCTTTAATAATTCAAAAAAGATGTAAAGCAACTTTTCCGACCTCTATATAGTCATTCCCGGCAAACTTACAAATGCGTACACTTTATCTAAATACATGTCCCAACAGCGCGGTTGTGGTAGGATCAAAATGCCAATGGATTCAAAGTCCGTCAATATTCAATGCAGCTTTCGGTAACCAGTCGTTTCGCGTACAGCCGACTAGATCCAGTGAAGAATTTGGTAATCTCAAGGTGAAAAGAAGTTCTTAAGCTACGGGAAATTTTGAACTCAGCTTCCCCCCCCCTTTCACTATCTTACATTTTAAGGGCTGTATCCCTATAAGATTTACTACACCCAAGTTCCCCGAAACAAACATTATGATATTATAATTTAATGTGGTGAACTGCCTGAGGATAGGACCTACAAAGTGTTCTCTCATTGTGAAGTTAAACTCGATATAAAATAATTTAGTATGAACTTTCACAGCTACGTTTGGTGGAAAATTACGCGAACGCAAGAATTAATCGGCACAGGGTAAAAGTTCACACTGCACTTATTTCAAATTCTACGAAGTGCTTGAAAAAGACCCAACGATTTTATAAAACCTTCCAGTTATAGATCTTGGATAAAAATTCCGACTCACACCCTTCTAAGTATTTATACCCTTTAACTTCCCTGGAAGCCTATTTGCTGTTCTGATGCATTGGCTGTTTCATCTAAGAATCCTCATGATCTGGCATGTCATCATCTTCATGAAATTATAATGCTATCATAAAGCTACATGATCTTTCATAACCTAACATCTTGCTTGTGTAGATACATATGTCCAGAAGAATTGACGAACTTATCATCATCCAGCCATCATCATTGTACCAATTCAATACATTGTGGTATAGCATTGGTCATGGATCTCAACACTGTACTGTGTCCCAGCTAGGGTAGCCCGAAAATAAATTGGCTTTGATGGCTATTACTAGATAGCATGATGATTAGCAATCTTGTTTTAATAAGGCATAAATACACATGATGACAGAAAATCAAGGGTCAATACCGACTGATACGCTTCATATCCATCACTACGGGAACTACAGACTTAAACCACATCATGCCAGCTAAAGAGCAAAAATAGTTTTTACATAAAGTGCTCAGTGTTGGAGGCAGCGTACTCACAAACAAGTCTAAATACCTTCAAGAGGGATATAACCTCTTACCAAATACTTGTCTATCTAACAATCTAACAATAGGACCAATTAACTCACTGGGATACGCTTTATCAGCATTTGTTAAAGTTTTTAACATTATCAAACACTCTTAACCATGTTTGGACTTGAATGTGCTTTTATAGTAGTTGTTTGCTACTTCATAATTTGTCTTCTACCATCATAAGGTTGTAGTGCCCCTCAACAAATCTTCAATACAAGTTCTATCTGTTCCTCATTGCCTGGACTATGTTTGCAAGGGGCTAAATGGTAACCACTGTGCGTACATTCAACCTTCCTTACTTGTGAAGCATTAGGCGATTTGGCCACCTCTTTCAAGAGAGTATATCAGAATCATGTACTAACCCTTAGTAATGTCAGGCTCTTCAGCATAACTACAAACCTACTAACTGAGGAGGGCATCTGTTAAGATGTACAACTCTTATTTTTCTGCTTGTGCTTTGCATTACAATAAGGTTTCAGCTGTACACACTCTGTATTTCAGGGCTTCTGCTTCAGTACAACTGAAGATATTGCAGTATTTGCGACAGTACATACCTCGATTGCCAGAGTGGATTACAATTCTCCTAATTGATCCAGGACGGCCAGTGAGGAATTCGTACAACGACATAGAGCCACACCGGTATTCGGGCATCATTAAAAAGCCAGTATCGTGAGGCTAGGATAATTCTATGTCTACCCTATGGAGCATTTGTTTTAAGTACCCGGCGTTGCTTGGTTTTTTTAAAAAATTATAAAATCAAACCCCCCCACCTTTCACTTTGAAAAGTATACCGGCTACCCAAAAACTAAATTACGATATCAGGATTTTTAAAAATTCATATTTGTTTCACATTCAAATCCCCCAGTTTCCCCCCCCCCCTCAATCATTTTAATGCTATCAGTGCTTGGCACAATTTACACAAAGAGGTCACAGGGTCCAACATCCTTTCACCTTATATGGAATCAAATGGTATTTTTTGATGGTATCTGTATGAAATGGTGATATTACTAAGTGTGATGTATGAGGTCAGCTGTGAAGGCTCCTGAGATAAAATGTAGCTGTGAATTTTCAGAACGCCTTTCTTGCTACCACTACGACCTCACACCTATCTTTTTTTCTAATGAATGTGGCTACGTTAAAATCTAGGGTACTGAATGTAATGTGTTGTATTGACATATACAAACACACACACACAGATATTAAATAATATAATATTATCAATAAAATTTAGAACACTATGAACTTAACTCAGCTGGTGAAATTTTAGAAAGTAAATCTTCTTTTTTAAATTTATTTGTTCTGAACCAAGGTTTTATTTTGGCCAGAAACATATGAAAGATTTTGGAAATTTTTATGAGTGAATGGCATGAATAAATGGCATGATAATAAAAGGTGTGTACGTATTTATAATTTTCACGATTAGTTAATATTTCTACAGTTCATTAATTTTATTTTCCCTGGGAGAACGATGAATAGATGTGCGTGTTGGGGTGGCTTCATCCTCCCTGTCTATGCTACTAAACATTGTCCATTAATGATGGAAGTAAATGGATATGTTTTTAGTAGTAATTCACTTTGGGTGCTATGTCTATGAAGTTGGTGTAAATCCAGCAGACCAGCCTGCTTACGTAACTTTGAAAGAGTAGTTCTGGTGCTGGAATCTGGTGGCCCCACCTCTCCGTGCTTGGGGGAAATATATCGGGTGGCCCCACCTCTCCGTGCTTGGGGGCAATACAAGGCTGTTCTGCCGAGATGCGACACTGCACGGGTCCTCACTGTCAATTATTTACCCAGCATTTGACACCACCTTTTGGTGTCAACAACAAAAACTCACAGCTCTGAAATAAAGTATTGGTTTAGGTTCAGAACCTTACCTAAGGAGCCACTTCTACACGTAACAATTTCACAATTACACCATTTAGACAGGGTCAGATTCTCTTGACCATACTCAACCACATTCTTATCCAAGTTGGTTTCCCATAGGATAAGTTCTCCCAGACTACAATATTCCGAAATTGTTTATTAGCTTCCTGCCATAGAATAGGATAGGTGATATGTTTTCTGATCTCAACACTTGATCTGTCCTTTCCTAACTCACCTTGCTGGAGTTTATATATATTGTTTGTCCCTAAGACACCTGAACCAAGGGCGGGGGGGTCTAGAGCAAATCCTTACTTGTTTGTAAGGCTAGATTTCGATATGGCAGTATCAAATCACTCGAAACATTAAACCATATTCAAAATATACAAAGAAATAATTTCAATCTTACCAGATTATGAATAAAGAACACAGAAATGCTAGCAAAACTCAGCTGAGCTGCTGGCTATAGTATGGCGTCCCTGAAATTATTTCAATTTACTTCATTGGAAATCACCACACTTAAAATTTACTGTGTCTATCACTGGACAACTATTGAGGAATGGCAAAAAAGCGCGTCTGAGCGCTGATAATATGATTGTCTGTGGCCAATCAATGCCTTGTGTTTTTCAAATTCAAATTTCCTACACTAAAGTCATTTCAGTCATGCTTCAGTCAAGTATGGATTTTTATCTGTTAGTCCGTCCGTCTCTACTTGCGTTTTCACAAAATACGTACTTGGTTTTTGAACCAACCTATCCGTCCCCTCTACAAATTTTGTCTTTACAGTTATTTTTAGCCACCGCTCCCACCAATGTCCCTCTCTTTCATCCTAACTAGATTTGAACACTTGAGTCTCAAGGTCGCGGTTTTTGTGCAAATTAGTGACATGTTTGATTCAATGCAGTCTTTCGCTGATGTGAACAACACAGTCTTTTGTCAATGTCTTCATTATTTATCCGTCTGTATAAATAAAAGCATATTATTTCACTGCATCAGAGATAGGCCATCCGGCCCAGCTAGGTTTTATATTCCTAACATACATTTGTATTAAGAAAAAGTTACTTTTCAAGGTTTTTTTTTTCGAAATATTTTAGAATCTATGTGAAACGTAGTGCCGCTGCATATTCAAATAAAGGACAAAATATTGCAAAAGCGTCCAAAAAAATGACTGTTGCGTATAATTTCATATGGTCCCTTTTTCGATTTCGTTACCTTGTGTCAACTTGGGGACTTGACTTTTCTCCGTTCCCCCCCCCCCCCCCACCCCCCCCCCCCCCAATTGCCAATCTTCTTAAGCCTTGCTAGTCTCACGCAATTTTTCAGTCATATTTTTTGCCTTTTGATCCGCCGTTCTCCATTCCCGTTCCTGGTAACCGCAAGTCAATTTTATTTCCATGGCGGGTGATGACCGCGGCGTGGGCGATCATGCCTTCTAGTAACTTACGCATTCTTTTTTATCCTTAATGTTATCTTTGGAGATATTTTTACGTTGTATCACTGTTAATTTTTATGACACATCTCCCCACTTGAAAACATGCCTACGGCAAGTTCTAAAACCAGTGATACACATAGATAAAATCTCTCCTCACGTCTGCCATTACTCTAATTTTGATCACAGGGGTGCCGACTGAGGAAATCTGCACCGACATTCAATTTGCCTGGGATATATTGGATACTAAACTGATAAGGTTGAAGCAATAAAGACCACCTCAGCAATCTTGCAGAATACGAGAGGCTGATGGTCCGTCTCCACCACAAAAGTCCTACCATACAGATAGATTTGAAACTTCTTTATTGCCCAGATTAACGCTAAACATTTTTTTTCGCTTGTGGAGTATCCTTGTTCCGCCTTATTCAATTTGCGGCTTGCATAAGCGACTGGTTTCAGTTCCCCATCAGGTGAAGATGATCTTTGCAACAAAGCCCCTCCGAGTCCTACATTACTTGCATCGGTTCTTAAGACAAAGTCCTGTGTCAAATCAGGCAGTTTGAGAATAGGCTTGCTAGTGAGTTTTTCCTTTAACTCTTGGAACGCTAGTTCACATTGTGCAGTCCAAATAATTTTATCTGGAAGTCCCTTGCGAGTCAGATCAGTCAGAGGAGCACAAATAGCGTTAAAATTTTTTGATGTATTTCTGATAAAATCCGCATAACGACACGAATGATCGCACGTCCTTTTTTGTTTGGGGCCTAGGTGCTCTCTGCAGTTTTTCCAAGTTCTTAGGATCAGGGGTCATATTACCCTGATATACAGTGTGTCCCAAGAATTCCAACTCTTTGCATCCAATACAACATTTTGTTGGCCTAGCAGTTAAGTTCGCCTCCCGAAGTCTATCAAACAACATCTCCAGAGCTTCAATGTGTTCTTCAAATGCCTCTGTGGCGACGAGAATATCATCCCTGCCATCCGAGATACATAGCCTATTAAGGGGATCCAACAATTTTCACATCATCCTTGAAAAAACACTCGGAGCATTTTTCAGTCCGAATGGTAGCATATTGAATTCATAATGTCCATCCGAAGTGCTAAAAGCCAAATAAGGTCTCACTTCAGGCTTCACTGGGATCTGGTAATAGCCTTTACTAAGATCCACCTTTGAAAAGTATTTTGCCTTGTTCAGTCTGGCAAATAACTGTTTTGTGTCTGGTAATGGATCCACTTGTCCTTCTGTGACAGCATTCAGTTTCCTGTAATCTATGCACAGTCTGTGTTCCCCAGACGGTTTTCTCAACAAAACGACACTAGAACTAAAAGATGATTCACTGTGCGAAATAATCCCCTCCTTCAACAAATACTCTATTTCTTCCTTCAATGCCTTCTCCTTCGCGAACGGAATAGAATAGGCTCTCATACAGATTGGGTTTGAGTCTACCAGTTTCATGTCATACTGTAGCAAATTTGTATGGCCTGGTTTCGCTGTTAATACATCTGTATGTTCCTCCAGAACCTGTTGAACTCTCTCCCTCTGGTTTTTAGTCAGGTGCTTACTGACTTTTACCTGTGCTGCTGTTTCACAAGGATGTAATGGGTATTCATGTGAGGTGAGTGGTTCTTTTTGCATCTGGGTTGCAATAGCCAAGGTCAATAAGGGGGTGCTTTCCTGGAGTGGTCTGTCCAGATACTTCTTTAACAGGTTTACATGATAAACTTTCTCCTTCCCCTTTTTGTCAATTTTATAGTTTGTTCTAGACACCTTCTCTAGAACCGTATATGGACCTTGCCAACCAATTTGTAATTTATTCTGGCTTCCGGGTAGTAGAAGCAGCACCTTCTCTCCGACTGCCAGTTCTCTGTCCTTTGCCTTCCTATTAAAATATGCTGCATGTTTCTTCCTGGCTTGTTTCAAATTATCATTTGCCAGTTTCCATCCAGCTTTCAAACGAGTGGTCAGTTCGTTCACGTATTGATACGATGAGGTAACAGTCTCTTCCGCCTTCTCATCTGTCCAGGTCCTTAATAAAGCTTCTAAAGGACCTTTTATTGGCCTCCCAAATAGCAGAGTTGCGGGAGCCATCCCGGTTGAACTATGTGGTACCTCCCGATACGCAAACAATGCGGCGGGCAGGAATTGATCCCACAGATCCGGTTTTTCGTGTGCCAGCTTTCTCAGGATAGAAATGAGAGTCCCGTTGAACCTCTCTACCTGGCCGTTCCCTTGTGGATGGTACGGACTACAATGAAAGTGTCTGGCTTGAAATAGTTTAAAAACTTCTTCCGTTAGTTTCCCCTTGAACTGAGATCCATTATCCGTCAAGATTTGATGCGGGAATCCTAATCGGGTAAATATTGTAAGTAGTGCCTCTGCTACATGTTTTGAATCAATTGATGGCAGGGCTACCGCCTCTCCCCACATAGAACAAGTGTCCACCAGAGTAAGGATGTAACTGTTCCTCCTCTTGGTCCGAGTGAGAGGTCCTACAATATCCACTGCAACCCTCTCAAAAGGTGTTCCCACTATGGGCATTTCCCCTAGAGTTGCAGGAGCAGTCCAGTGCTTTGGAGCTACCCTTTGACATTCTGGGCAGGATTTGACATATCTTTTTATATCCTCCGTTATCCCTGGCCAGAAGTAATGACAAGCTATACGCTGTCCTGTGGCGCTGATCCCCATGTGACCACTGAAGGGAATCGCATGCCCGAGTTCCATCACTTTATCTCTATATGAAGTGGGAAGAACCAGCTGGTTGTGACCATTTGTTCCAGTTCCGGCCTTCCTGTATAAGAGTTTGTTCTTCATGAAATATTCCCCTTGCTCGGAGGTGTGTGGCATTTGGGCAATTTTTTAAAACAGGGCTTGAGTGTCCTATCCTCAGCCTGCGCCTTCCTCATCTCCTCTGGATGAGCATTTATAGGTTCACCTTCTTCCTCCTTCTTCTGTGACCTGGTCTGCACTGTCGCCATGATCACAGGTTTCTCGGGATTCCCCAAGAAGACGTATCTACACCCCAATATCAGAGGGTAGATTGGTTCATCTATCACTGCTGCTCTGATTTCTCCTTCCACATAGCGAGTTTTCACCGTTATCCTTGCGATGGGAAGTGTCATGAGTGGTATGTCCTTAGTCGCCCCTTGTATTTCCACTGTTTCTGTGGTATACTGACTTGGGTCCACTAGGCTAGACTTCACAACTGAATCATAATCCAAACCTGTATCATAAAGGCACCTTATGGTGACCCCATTACAAATAACATCCTCACAAACTGGGGGGTGATAAGGTTTCTGTTGTCCATTAGGATTAACCTTTAATCTTTGCGTCCCCGACTTCATTGCAGCAATGTTTGAAGGTTTCCTTCTACAAAATTCGGTGTTATGGTTATCCTTCTTGCACCATTTACACCATCTTTTTCCTTGGTTCAACGGTTTTCTTTCATTGAACTTTTGGTCATTGAACTGTGAGTTTCTGTCGCGATAGTCATTTCTTGGCCGCTAAAAATTTGTCCTACCTTTATTTCCCTGCTCTCTATTATCAAATTTATTAAATTGCTGTGGAGCTTTAAAATTGTCTATGTGCTTCTTTTTAGCACCACTTACCTCTGCCTGGGCTGCCTGATACCTCTCAGCAACATTTAAAATTTCCCCCAACTTCTCTGCACCTTGTTCCATGAGAAATTTTCTCATGTCTGGAGCCATGGACTCTCTCAATTGCTCAATCATGATCATTTCTTTAAGATCTTGGGTCTTCCCCAGAGCCGTCCATTTCTCCAAATAGGTTTCTAGTCTAGCAGAGAATTGGTGGTATGTCTCCCCAGACAACAGTTTGGCATTTCTAAATTTCTTACGATAAAATTCACCATTCTTCTCGTACCTTAATAACAAAGCCTGCTTTAACATGTCATAATTGTCTTGGTCTTCCCTGTTCATTTTGGCAAATACTTCATAAGAAGTACCTCTCAATCCCTGTGATAGCTTTAAACTCCACCTCTCTCTCTAACCCATATGTAGTAGCTAATAACTCAAAACGTCCTAGGTACCCCTCTATGTCATCGTCTTTTTCAACAAAATGGTCTAAATGAAACCCCATAGCTGAGTTTGAGGCTCCCAGACTAGGCGTAGCATCTGACTTTCCCTTTCGGCAGTCAATCTTTTTTCTCTGCTGCCTCTAATCTTTAGCCTCTTTGTAGCCTCAATCTGCAGCCTCTTAATTTCTCTATCAGCCTCAATTTGTAACCTCTTCTTTTCTAATTCTTTTCTTCCCGTTCAATATATTTATCACATTCAGCCGTTACGTATTGAATTAAAATTGACCATCCATTCCCATCTCCTTTGCGGTGAGTTCAAGCACAGCAGCTGATCTAAATTTTGCCAGCTCCGCCATACTTTTTTAAACAAATCTAGCAATAAGCAAAGTAAAATTTCCAACCACTAAAGTACTTATAATTACTTCTAGACTAAATTAATTCTAATTAATTAATTAACTTATTACTGGCTGTGAAGATTCACCAACTTTCTAATTGCCCTTTTAATTTAAAGGGACACTTTTAATTTTAAGGGAATTTTACAATTTTGTCCCCTAATTTTATTTTTCTCCCCACCAGGAGTTGTTATATATTTGTTTATGCTAATTATCCCGGACAAGCCCCCAATATATGTAGTGGTTTTGATGGTATTGTATGATGGTGATATTACTAAGTGTGATGTATGAGGTCAGCTGTGAAGGCTCCTGAGATAAAATGTAGCTGTGAATTTTCATAAGGCCTTTCTTGCTACCACTACGACCTCACACCTATCTTTTTTTTCTAATGAAATGTGGTACGTTTGAAAAAATCTAGGGTACTGAGAATGTAATGTTGTTGTATTACATCTAAATACCAACACACACACAGATATTAATAATATAATAATTATCAATAAAATTTAGAACTACAATGAACTAAATTCAGCTGGTGATTAATTTAGAATGGTAAATCTTTTTTAAATTTATTTGTTTTTTGAACCAAGGTTTTATTTTGGCCAGAACATATGAAAGATTTTTGAAAATTTATGAGTGAATGGCATGAATAAATGGCATGATAAATAAAAGGTGTGTACGTATTATACAATTTTTCACGATTAGTTAATATTTTTCTACAGTTTCATAATTTTATTTTCCCTGGGAGAACGATGAATAGATGTGCTGTTGGGGTGGCTTCATATCCCTGCCTCTGTCTATTCCTACCAAACATTGTCCCATTAATGATGGAAGTAAATGGGATGTTTATTAGTAGTAATTCACTTTGGGTGCTATAGTCTATGAAGTTGGTGTAAAATCCAGCAGACCAGCCTGCTTACGTAACTTTGAAAGAGTAGTTCTGGTGCTGGAATCTGGGGGCCCCACCTCTCCGTGCTTGGGGGCAATATATCGGGTGGCCCCACCTCTCCGTGCTTGGGGGCAATACAAGGCTGTTCTGCCGAGATGCGACACTGCACGGGTCCTCACTGTCAATTATTTACCCAGCATTTGACACCACCTTTTGGTTGTCAACATAAAAAACTCACAGCTCTGAAATAAAAGTATTGGTTTAGGTTCAGAACCGCTGACTTACCTAAGGAGTCCACTTCTACACTGGTAACAATATTTACAATAACACCACTTAGACAGGGTGTCAGGTGGCTCTCTGACCATACAACACATTACTTACCAAGTTGGTTTCACATAGGATAAGTATTCCTCCCAGACTACATATTCCGAAATATGTTTATTAGCTTCCTGCCATAGAATAGGATAGGTGATATGTTCCACTGATCTCAACACTTGATCTGTCCTTCCTAATCCTTGCTGGAGTTTATATATATTGTTTGTCCCTAGACCCTGAACTAGGGCGGGGGGTCTAGAGCAAATCCTTACTTGTTGTAAGGCTAGATTTCGATATGGCAGTATCAAATCACTCGAAACATTAAACAATATTTAAAATATACAAAGAAATAATTTCAATCTTACCAGATTATGAATAAAGAACACAGAAATGCTAGCAAAACTCAGCTGAGCTGCTGGCTATAGTATGGCGTCCCTGAACTTATTTCAATTTACTTCATTGGATATCACCACACTTAAAATTTACTGTGTCTATCACTGGACAACTATTGAGGAATGGCAAAAAAAAGCGCGTTCTGAGCGCTGATAATATGATTGTTGTGGATCAATGCTTTGTGTTTTATAATTCAAATATCCTACATAAAGTCTCATTTAAGTCATGCTTCAGACAAGTAT